>CAUYON010077623.1:0-40027 GCA_963573935.1 Arctocebus calabarensis | reverse complement strand
TGTTTCAGGTGCCTTTCCCAGAGTTTTCGCACTCAGTAGACCAGAGCTGGGTGCTGTGGGTTTGATTTCCAGGGAGACCAGGTAACTGATCAAAGAGGGAGATCACCCATAGGCAGGTATCTTACAAATCATATCCTTGGTTTTGGGAGATGAGGCTTAGGTCAGCCTAGTAGATAACACGCTCCTGGAAAATAGACCAACTCAAGTGGAAGTTATAGATGTGAATTGAAGGTCTAGAGCAGTGGTTCTCAACCTTCTTAATGCTGTGACCCTTTAGTATAGTTCCTGTAGGTCTGGACCCACAGGTTGAGAACCAATGGTCTAGAGTGAGGTGTGTCCATGGAAACTGCCTGTCTCTGGAGATATTGGTATTGATGACCCACTAAGGCAGTGATTTTCAGCTGGTTTGCCATGGCACACTAGTGTGCCATGAGAGGGTCTTAGGTGTACTGCAAAAATTTTTAAAGATCATTAATTAAATTATTTTCAAAAGAAGTTCAAAGCACAGTAAGAATATTCTGTATTTTACTTTTTTTGATCAACACGATTTAAGTATGCTGTGGAAGTTTAACAATAGGTTCAAGTGTGCTGAGAGATGAAACAGCTTGAAAAACACTATTATAAGGTTGAGTCTTCTCCAGACTCATAGGTTCAAAGCCTGATTTAGCCAGCAGCATGAGAGCAGCTCTCAAGCTTGAGAAAGATTTGCTCTAGCCAAATGTCTAGACTGTGCATCAAATTAGAATTCTAGCTTCTTATGTATCCTGAAAACACAACTGTCATGCTGATAAAATACATTGTAATGGCCTGCACCTGTCTCTTCCTATCGAACGACCTTCAAGCCAATTGTTAATAAGACATTGCTTAGTGAGGTTGGGATTAGAACAAAGTGCACTAGTTAGAATTACTGAATATCACTACGGTCACCTTTGAAGTCCTCCTCTTGGAAAGCTATGCACCAATGTCAGTGCCTAGTCTACACTGCAAAGCAATTTTTCTAGGAGGTGTTTGTGAATTTAATCGTACAACACTCAACTCTAATGAAATTTCAATGAGCCAGGATGTCACTCTTGAATATGCCTTGTGTGGAGACTACCATCTTCATTTCTGATGGCATGTTCTTGCTTCATTGATGTATTACAGGTTTGGGAGTCACTCTTTCTCTCTCATGAGACCTCAACTCTCTCTGCTTGTGGCCCTTCTTACATCAATCTTATGGCTTAATAAGACAACCTTATGTCCTTGGAACTTTTTTGTTGTCCCCAAATACTCCCAAGCAAGAAAAAAAAATGTCATCCTCAAGCACTAAGATGAGCTTATTAGTCATTGATTTGAAATTGGCTAAGACTTGGATCAGAAATTCTTTCTCTCTTTTCTCTCTCTTTTGGAAGGTGTCTCACTCTGTCACTCAGGAGTGCAGTGGCATGACTGGAGCTCACTGCAGCCTCCTTCCTCAGCTTCCCAAGTAGCTAGGACTACAGGCAGGTGCCACGATGCCTGGCTAATTTTTTATTTTTTTTGTAGAGATGGGTTTTTTTTATGTTGCCCAGAAAGGTCTCAAATGCCTGGCCTCAAGAGATTCACCTGCCACAGCCTTCCAAAGTGCTAGGATGTGCCTGGCCTCTTTACTCTCTTAGGTATGTACACATAGATGATAGAACTTAGTAGAGTGAAGAAGGCTGACCTACCCAAGGCATTTGGTTAGTGAGCTTCATATTATTACATCTCTGGGGAGAGTTATTTTGGGGGGGGCCGAGGGACATGAGATTATCTGTCTTTGTTGTTTCTAAACCATATAAAGGCCGGGAGGTTTTCTCATGGTTAGATGGGTAGGCATCTCTAGGGTAGGGGTAGCTCATGTCCTCTAAACTTTGTTTTACCAATCTTACCCTTTATCTGATCATGAAATTATCTCCTTTCTGGCTCTTTTGTAGTTGATACCTTTCTAATCATATCAGTCTCATACCAATTCTTACAGGTCCCCCAATAGTCTTGATATACATTTATTAGCCATGGCCTTTTTACCTTCCCATTATAGTCTTCTTATGTGAATGCATCCCTGTTTCAGCCCTTTCCCTGACTGGCCTGTACACTGCACAGCTGTAGCTCTTACGCTACCCTTGGAGGAGTGCAGGCTTTTGGCCAGGCAGCTGCTGCCTCACGGGACTAAAGAGGCGATGAATGGCTGATGCAGGTGCCGCAGTGGGATGGCAGGACATCTGGCGGGCTGGCGAATGAGTAGTTGCCAAGGGGTTCCCAACAGTGCCCACCAGGGCTCTGGAGCTGGAACAGAGGGTGTTGGTGTGGAAGGAAGAGGGAGCTCATGTTTCCATCAGGCTTTCCCTTCCCTCATTTTATCTTTTGGTTTCTCAGTGGTTTTCTTTTTAAATTTGATTCTTCACCTGAACCTCAAATGCACACACAAGGGAATTATCCTCCTTCTTGTTCACATGTCCTGGGAGTTTTCCTACCTTTGGAAAAACTTATGGATAAGGAACTGAGCGGTGTATTCCATTGGCATCGGATGTAGGGAGAAATGTCACCAAAACTATTAACAATAATTTACTTATTTAATTAGACCCCAACTCCTCACAACTATTCCCAATATTGATCTTTCTTCCTGGCTGAGTCCATATGGAACTCATATGTGATCCAAGTCCCCAAAGTCTGACAGTCCCCTTCCTTCCTTCCTGGCTTCCAACCACCAGCCCTGCAGACCCTTCTCCCACCTGCCCCCTAGTAAGCCAGTTCAGAGTTCAGCAGCATCTTTGCTGGGAGCGGCCACAGGGATCTCTTCAGCCAGGTATACCCTGGCCACTGTTTCCTATCATATTGGTCCCTAAGTCATTGTCATTGCCTCCTGCTGGGCCCTGTAATGCAGAGGGGAATGGGAATGATGGGGAAATGGGCAATGTTGGCGTCTTTGGCTGGCACAGACTTGGAAGAGCACTTGGGACACAGTCATCATGTGCTTCCTTGTTGCTGTCTTCCCCAGGCACCAGGACAGAATGCCAGAGGACTGGGCTGGTCCATGCTATTGTTACGACACCAAGCTAATAACACCAGGAGCATGAGGCTTTTATTACGGCCAACGCTAATTAGTTTCAGTAGAAGAAAACCCTTTAGCCTGCGACCAGAGATTCTCTGGTAGTGCTGGCTAGACTTTTCACAAAGATTTCCTGGTCCCAAAGGAGATGAGGCTAGACAATGGGGCTGGCCGCTGGGGCCCATCCTGCTTCCTGGAAAAACATTCTGAAATCACGTCCTCTTCATGACAACCATTTGCCGAATCTGGATGACACTTCAGTGTGGAGAGAGGATGTGGGATGCTCATCTGCAGAAGAAGACACTTTGCCCTTGTTTATTTTTCTCATCTCATGTTTTTACGTTTATTTTTATTTTTATTTTTCTAAAATTCAAGGATTGCAAACTAGAAGCCAGGATGCTGGGCCTGGTCTTCAGCCATCTTTGGTTTGGCCAGCACAGTTTTTAAACCTGAATTTGAAGAGAGATTCGGGTATGTCTCTAGCTGGCTGTCATTCACACATGTGCTACCTTCCTGGTCCTCAGAGTCATTTGAGTTTGTCAGCCCTGTAGACTTCATGCCAAGGGTGGAAATGTCACCCAACAAAATTGGTCTTTTCATAACCTTCTCCTTTTAGGACACATTTCAAGATCATGGAAAATGTGTCTTGCTCTGGAGAAGCTGCCCAGCATCAGAGAGGACTGGCTAATAAGGCCAGAAAGTGATGTCCTTGTCACAGAGGGCTCCCGTGCTGTGAGCCTGCTCCACAGTTTCATGTAGAGCACACTGTGCTTGGGGCCCTGGAGTGGGGCAAGGTGGCCCTGTGGTCTGTTGGGTGGTTCTTGGCCTGGGGCTGTTGGGTCTAGTTTCTATTTATTCTTCCCTAGATGTGCTTAAGAGTTACGCCAAGTTTGTCGGGGTGGGGGTGGGTAGAGTGGGTAACCAAAATCAAGGCTATAATCTGCACAGAGGAACATGAAACAGCTCATCTAAGACTCCTTAATTTGGATTTTACCTGGGAGTCCCCACAGGTAGACTCCAATAGCCCCCAAAGTGGCAGAGGCCCAGGGAGGCATTGCACAGGAACTGTCAGGTGTGAGCCTCCCTCGCTTCTCAGCCCAGACTCAGGCTGCTGGGAGCACTGTCTTTTCCTTATTCTGTCTTTCTCAAGAACCTCTTCCCACATGAGGAGGAAGCTGCCAGTTTGACTTTTGCCTGGGCTCTTATCCTCAATTTCCCCCAGGACAGAGGAGGTTAGGGGAGGCTTGGCCAGGGAGAGCAATTTATTTCAAAAACTCAAACTAACCTGTGTTTGCCTTCCCGACCTCTAGACTATTTTAATCTTGTAAACGGTAATGATGTGTGTGGGGAACAATTTTGTTGTTTACTGAAGCAGTTGAGTGATAATTGCAGAGAAAGGAGAAAGCAGAGGGCTTGTCCCAAATACTGGATTTCTTGCTGTTGTTCTCAATGCTCAGGCCCTGGTGTTATGTCTTGTGAATCCAAATGGCAGCTCAGGAGAGGAGCACAGCAGGAGGTTAGGGGTCCCTCCCACCAAGGAGGGCAGTGGACTGGACAGTAGCAGTGTTGGCTGTCAGGGGAGGTGCTGGGTAAAGAGGGTTCTACCCACAACAAGGGGGGCCGCTTCTGCGGGCGGCCTTGTGAAGGAAAGCCATGGGTGCAAAGTTCCTCGTGGTGTCAGATTAAAATGTTTTCTGCTGCGACAAGAAAGGGATGAAGATAGACCAAATGGAACAAATATAAAATGATTTCATTTTATTTTACCCCCTTAAATTAATCTGTTTGTTCATTTTTGTGTGACTCTAGTTCATTAAAAATTGATCACGCTTGAAATACCAACCCATATTTCTCTTTAATAATGAACACCCCTTAAATTAGCTTCTTGTCACTGTCAGATGTAGAATGTATTCATCTATTTTAAATTTATCCTTTATTGTGCATGTGTAAGGCATACAACACGATGCTTTGGTATACGTACACATAATGAAATGATTACTGCAGTCAGAGAAATCTGCATGCTGTCATCTTCCAATCTTCCATAGTTATCTTTTCTCGTGTGCAGTAACAGCATCTAAATCTACTATCTCAGCAAAGTTTCAGTATTTGATACAATGTGCATTAGACTCTAGACTTATGCATCCTATATAGCTATAGCTTTGCAGCCTTTGACTTATTTCTCCCCAATTCCACCCCCTCCTGGCCCCTGGTAACCGCTGTTCTCGCTGTTTCGTTTATTTAAGAGTTTTTTTTTAAGCTTCTACATATCAGTGAGATAATATAGGATTTATTATTTTGTGTCTGGCTTATTTCACCTTGCAGAATGTCACCCAGATTTTTTCATGTTGTTAGCAAACGGTTATATCTCCTTTTTAAAAGGCTCAATACTATTTCATCATGTAAAGCAGTGGTTCTCAGCCTTCCTAATGCTGCAAAGTACTTTCATTGTTAAAAAGGGGTCATGACCCACAGGTTGAGAACCGCTGATGTAAAGGGAAATAAAAGTCGTAGGCTCCCACACCCCCAATTTGTTTTGCAAAAGGGAAAGTGAAGCCTGGGGGCTGAGTCATGCACACCCACTTGGAATAAACAGCTGCCCCTGACATTATGGGGGGGAACGGGGGCCGCAGGGGCCTACAAGGGCTGCCCCACAGGTCATTCATGAGGAAATTCCTTTCTGGGCTCCCATAAACAAGGACATGGAAACTGTAATTTGGGCCTGCAGGTTAAGTCTAGCTCCTAAAGGTAAAGTCTCTTTCATACTAATAATGTTGATAACGAGTTTATCTCCCCAGGAGTAGAACAGAGAAAGGACAAGATACATTGTTCTTCCACCTGCCAGGGACATCTGCAGAACCGATTCTCCCTTGACTCCCCTTTTCTCCTCAAACAGGCACCTTACCTTAGTGAAATGGAGATTTCCTGGGCACCAGCTAAAGTCGGAGAATGTGACCATTTGCCTCACTGCTCACCCCTCCTCTGTTTTTGTTCCTGTGTGCCCTCTCCCCTTAAACACTGAGTTCCCAAATCCCTCTGGGGACAGCTTAGGTCACAGATGCTGCTGTGGTTTGTACTTTGCCTGGGCACCTCCTCAGACTTTGGCATAATAAACTTCCATTGATTGATGCCTTTACCTCAGTCATTCATTTAAGGTTGTTAATCAGATGCAGAATTTATTGACTGTCCTGTGGGTGCAGGTGCCTACACATACATTGAGATCAGAAGCGCAGGCTGAATTTATAGTCTGATCGGGTTGAGAGAAAGCACATTTCTTGGAAATGGAAGATGCTTTAAATGTGAGAAGGTGATGTTGTAGCTTGGGCGGGCACAGCCCCAGACCAGGCAGGGACACCAAGTGCTGAGGTCAGTGGGGACTGCAGGGGAAGGGACCAGAGCTTTTGGGACTTGGCCTGGGGTTGGTGCAGGCTGATCCAAGATGGTTTCCAGGCCTCTTGCATTTGGATCCCCAGGGTTGGGGATGAGTGTATGGGGCAGGCACTTGAATCAGAAGCTCTAGTGGTGAATACAGGACTTCTCATTTCTAAACAAGCTCCTGGGTATTCTGGTGTACAGTGGTTAGAAATCCTCTGAGCTACTGAGTGCTCAGGCGTGGTGCGGCACCCGTGGCCGTCCACGGAGGATGGGGGTGATCCAACATGCAATCCTAGGCAGCTGGGAGTGGTTTTGGTGTCTTGATGAGTTGCCCAATTAGAAAGTGCCTAGAGCCTTACCAGAGATAGGGGGTCAGCGCCATTGCCCCAGGGGAGGCGTCTGAGGGACACCCAGCTGTGGGGCAGGAGGTTATGACTTAGTGGGTATGAGGACATTCTGGCTCCTCTGCAGGCACAGAGGTCCGTGCCATCATGCTCTGCCCAGGTTCCAGCTCCTGGTGGCCTGAAGCTCAGAGGTTCTTCCCTGGGCTCTGGCTTCAGGACTGGACACAGTGGAGGCTGCAGGTGAAGGGCACCAGCAGGTGGGACTGTGGGGGGCAGGGCAGGGGCCTGAAGTCAGCAGGACAAGGGCGACCTTGAAGGAATAGTGTTCCGGGGATCACTTTCCAAGCTCCTGACAGACCCCACAGGAAAAGCAGGCACACCCTCCATCGTTGTTGCAGAGATACTGTCACAGAGCATCACACCCTTCTAGGGTCTTATTCGGGAGTCCACAGAGGAGTCTGTCAAGTCAGAATTTCTGAGCAGGCCTGACCACACCCAGGAAAATCGTGACTTTGCCAGCATTGCTGACAGGAGCAGGACCGCATTAAGTGAAGGAAAGGCTGGCTGGCTTTTCTTTCTGCCTCTGATGGAGAGGCAGCCTCAGAGCACTTTGGCCCTTCTTAGTTTGCGGTCAGGGCTGGCTTCAGGAAGAGATGCTCCACCGCAGAGTAGCTCACCGGGACCACCAACTTGTGCATCAAAAACCACAGGCTTTCTCTTACTTAAACTTTTTTTGCTTCAGTTTCCCCTTGGACGAATCCCCCAGTGCCATTCCTACAGCAAGCCTGTCCTATTAGAGAGTATTTGGCTGTCAGGATTCTTATAGGAAACCAAACCCTCTCTCACCTACAAGCCGGATCTCCACTGCCCACATTCTCTTGTTTTGTTTGTTTGTCTTTTCAAACAATTTCTGAGTCAGAATAAAGGCCAATTTTCTGGGACAAAACAAACAGTGCCAAGAAAGACCCTATCCTCCTTTTTGTGCATTGCTTACAAAGTATCCACAGCCGCCTCCCTGAAGGTGAAGGTTCTCCATGACAGTCTCCAGCACACTCAGCCAAGGCTAAGGGCCTCCGCACAGTCCTTGCTTCTAAGTCAGCAGGAGGCTGAGATTCTCTGAAGCAGGAGGAGTGCAAAGAACTGGCAGGGCCGTTTGCACCTGAGGTGTGACTCTTCAAAACACAGTGTTTCTTACGAAGCCACTAAGTCTATGGACTTGACCTTTCTTTCTTTCTTGACCTTTTTTGTTCCTTCTTTCTCTTCCTCTCTCCCTCCTTCTCTCCCTCCCCGCTCTCTCCCTCCATCCCTTCCTTCCTTCCAACTTTCCCTCTTCGCTCTTGGATAACCTAGAGATCTTCAGCATCTTCTGCTTCTGGGGCGTTTATGGGGGGAAGAGGTGGAGAACACAGCATCCTGCTAAACCACCCACTGAGCTTCCACCGCTGCTGTTCCCCCCAGTTCCTCACCTAAGGAAAAGGCCCAGCTCCTCTGAAATGCTAAGAAGGGTTGCTGGTGGCACTCCTTGGGACTATTTCCCAGGAGACCCCCGTTAAACCAACCTGATCCTGCCTATCACACACGCACACAAGTACATATGTGTCTGTGCACCATTTTCACAAGCAGGGAAGGAAGAATGAGGAGGCCAGGGAGCTGGTTTTGAGGTTCTGGGCAGTGTGATAATGCTTGGAGCACAGGAGGCAGCTGGCCCAGCTGTGAAGGGCAGAGGGACTCTGCAAACGCTACTTTCCACATTGTCAAACACAGGAGAGCCTGGGGACACCTGAAAACTGACAATGGAAGCTGCCATCCTGCCAGGAAAATGCTTGAACAATCATGACATTTGTACTGCTCTTTATGGTAAGCCAAACACCATACCCCTCTTAAGCTTGTTTTATCCTTACACAGGTATTATCTGAATACATTACCATGTATGGTCAGAGGACATGGAAGTATATCATTTTAGTCCAGTCTCCTTAGAAAAAAGAGCTGAAGAAAAGCTTACTATGCTAGGGCTTGGACTGGGGCAGGAATCCAAGGAAGCAAGAATGAGGGGAAGAGGGACCCAGGGCCAGGAAGGAGGGAGGCAAACACAAGGTGGAGTCCCCAGTGGAGTGTAGGTTCAGGAGAAAATATATAAAAAGGAAAAATATATAAAATATATATAATATTATATTATATAATATAAAATATATAAAAGGAAAAAATAAGGAAAATATATAAAAGGAAAAAATATATAAAAATGTTAGAAAGTCAGAAAATAAGGCAACCTGGATGGCATTGATCATGTGGTCATCTCCAAGGAACCAGTCATACCCAAACGAGCCCTTCCCATTGCCTCTCATTGGGCTAAGGTTTGTAAGGTTGTATTACCTGATTTATTTGGAATCAGAGCCCAAGGGCCTGTCCAAATCCATCACTGCCCACCATGGCAGGAGCCATCAGTCTGGCACTCGCTTGTAGGGTGAACTGAGATATACTTCGCCCCCATTTGCCTTCTCTTCCTCAAAAGTAACTGCTGTTTTTATGTTTGTAGAGACAGGTTCTTACTCTGTCACCAAGGCTGGAGTGCAACAGCTCAATGCTAGCTCACTGTAACCTCAAACCCCTGGGCTCGAGTGATCCTCCTACCTCAGCCTCCCAAATAGCTAGGATTACAAACATGTGCCACTACAATCAGCTAACTAAAAAAAATTTTTTTTGTGGAGATGGTCTTTCTACATTGTCCAGGTTGGTCTTGAACTCCTTGGATCAACTGATTCCCCTGCCTTGGCCTTCCAAAGTTCTGGGATAACAGGCCATGAGTCACTGTGCCCAGCTAGAAATAACTACCCCTGAGAGCTTGCTGTGCATTATTCCAGACCCTTCTTTATGCATTTGTATATATATTGATGTGAATTAAAAAAAATTAAATTAGATAATTTAGTATGCATGGCTTTACAGTTTCCCTTTTTTTCTCTTCTTATACCTTGCAGAGTTTTCTGTGTTCATACATTCTTTTATTTTTTTTTGTTGTTGTTTTTGTTTTTTTTTGAGACAGAGCCTCAAGCTGTCACCCTGGATAGAGTGCTGTGGCATCACAGCTCACAGCAACCTCCAATTCCTGGGCTCAAGCAAGTTTCTTGTCTCTGCCTCCCAAGTAGCTGGGACTACAGGTGCCTGCCACGCCTGGCCATTTTTTGGTTGCAGCTGTCATTGTTGTTTGGTGGGCCCGGGCTGGATTTGAACCCGCCAGCTCAGGTGTACGTGGTTGGCACCTTAGCCCGCTGAGCCACAGGCACCGAGCCCATACATTCTTTTAAATCCCTGTATAGCATTATTTAGTATAGATGGACCACAATTTATTCCCCTTCTTATGGTCCTTTAGATTTTTCCAACTTTTGGTATTGTAGACAATATTGTAATAAACATGTCAATTTGTGAACATGTAAAAATCTTTCTCTGTAATAAATACCTGCAGGTTGTATTTTTGGGTCAAATGAAGCATTTTCCCACATACATGTTATTTCACTTTGTACTCAAAACTCTGAGAGGTTATTTGATAGCAGGGAAAGGGTCTTTAGATGCATGTGGGAAAGACATCTGCCAGGTTATAGGCTAGTTGGATTGGCACCACCTCATTTAATGCTCTGAATAATCGTCTGTGTTCTGTACATGAAGAAACCCAAACCAAGAGCTGAATGACTTGTCTAAAGTCACGCAGCTGGTTTGTGACAGAGCAGGGGCTTCAGGCCATGCCGCCCGGACTCAGTATCCATATGTTCTCCCAAAGCCTTGCTCATCTGGCCATGAAATTGACCATGCATGTGTGTTTGTGCTAACTAACATTCAAGAGCTAGTTACTATCCACAAAATCACCCAATTTGACCTGTCAGAATGTTTGGGTAACTATTGTGTTATTTCATTGATTTAGATCCTGTAAGAATTTAAAAATTGAGGCCACATGATTCTGTTGGTCAGAGCATGAAGTCATGAGGTCAAGTGATTTTGCACTTGATTTCTGGGCCAATAGGGACCCAAGTGTAGAGGACAGTCACATTCCATGGTCACAGATGTCACCTTGAGTGTGGGCACCTGTTATTTGACCTGAGGAGGAGAGAGTGAGAGAGTGTAAATCGATGAATGTGGTTCCCAAAGTGTGACCCATGGCCCAGTCCCACCTGGAGATTTATTAGAAATGCAAATTCCCAGGGCTTACCTCCCACCTGCTGAGTGGGACATTTTGAGGGTGGGTCCTGGAGGCACATGTTTTAACAAACCTTCCAGTGGTTCTGTGCACCAAACTTTAAGAACCGTTGGTCCTCACAGCTCGTATCTATCACAGAAGAGGAAAATGAAAGTGAAGTCAGAATCACATCCTCCCACTGCTGGTGAGGAACAGTAGGGCTGGGCAGGGCAGGCCTGAAGATGTTGCAGGTTGAGTACTCCTTTTTCTTGACTCTTTGTCCCACGGGCTCTTCAAATCCAGAGTACAGTCTCCCCCAGCTGCACACACATCAGAGACATGGGTGTGTACAGCAGGCAAGGTGCATTTTGCCAATCATCTTACCTCCATGACTTCCCCATTGGCTGACTTAATCTCTGAGGCCTCCGCGCCTGACCCTGGACACCCCCTTCCTCCCTGACTCAGGTGTGAGCCCGTGGCCTGCTGTGTTCTAGACCATCCACAGAGACTTTGGTCTACTTTCTCCCCTTCCTTATCAGCTGGGGCCTGTGGGGCCTCTGCCCAACCGTGACAGTTATTTCTACATACAGAGAATGGCATATTTGCTTCTTGATATTATATCATGTAATATTAACTTGTGAATTGATACATTTAAACCAACTGCCATTATGAAACTCATAAGAAAAAGTAGATTTAAAAACAGTTCTTTTGCTACCTTTCCCTGCCTCGGAAAGTCCCCTGTAGTGTCACATTTATTGTGCCTGCCCCCAGTGGAGGAAGACCACCATCAACCTCAGAAGACATGAGTGGAAATGCATTCAGCCAACTTCCATTACCCCTGGTGTCAGGCAGAAAAACTGATCTCTCACAGATATTTTTTTCTTTGACGTGTGTTATGGGTTGAATTTGTCCCACCCCCATTCCCATTCCTATGATGAAGTTTCAAATCCCAGTTCCTCAGAATGTGGCCTTTTTTGGAGATAGGATCTTTATAGAAGTAGTTGAGCAAACAGGAGGTCCTTAGACTGGGCCCCTAATCCAAGGCCTGGTGTCCTTCTGGAAAGGGCAGATTTGGAAACAGGAAAACACACAGGGAGTACACCGTGTGAGGAGAAAGGCGAAGATCCGGGGCACATGTCTACAAGCCAAGAGACCCCAAAGACTGTCAGCAAACCACCAGAACCCGGAGAGGGGCATGGAACAGATGTCCTCTCACAGCCCTCACGTTAACCTTCAACTTACAGCCTCCACAACTGTAAGGCCGTGACTTTCAGCTATTTTAAGTTAAGTGTGTATAATTTGTACACACAGCATGTCTTCTGGCACACACTTCTCTCCTATAGTCATCGTGCCCCTCCCGGCCTACAGGCTCTCACGCAGGCTGCTGGGAACACCCAGCTCTCCCTGACTCTAGCTCCCTATTCCCTATTCTGTCCAGCAAACTGTCATCAGAGAGAGCTTTGCCAAGGGTTACTTTTATGTCCTCCAGCACCCTCTTTCTTAGTACTTAAAGTCCTGAAGTCCATGACCACAATCTGTCCTTTCCCCATTGCCCATCTCAGCCTCTCCACTCTCTTTGGAGAGGTCTTCTCAGTGTCCGGGGAGCACGCTCACGCCCACCTCCACCCATCTCGTCTGCCATGCCTCCTCCCCCAGTTCTTCAGAAGCACTGCCAGCCCACGACGATGCTTAGTCAAGGGGTTCTGAAACTCTGCTGTCTCTTAGAATCCCTAAATGCACTGGCTGTTCCCTATTCTAATTCTATCAGAGTCTCTGCCATGGTATTCATGCATCAGTAGTTTTTACAGCTCCCGGTGCTTCAGTGTACAGCCACGTCCGACAGTCAGCACCTTGGTCTCCTATACGACCCTGGTGCTTCTCAAACTTTCCTGTGCACACAAGTCAGCAAGGGATCAGCAGGGCCTGAGATTCTGCACTCCTAGCGAGCTCCGAGGTAGTGCCGATGCTGCCTGTTCAGGGACCACACTTTGAAAAGCAACATGCTACACGTACTGTGATTGAGGATTTATACCCAGCATGGGCCATAAAAGATTTAAAATGGTGTATGGGAAATACAAAGATTAGCAGTTGCTTTGATCTGACCCAGACATGCTTACGAGGGGCCTTGGAGAGATGGAAAGAATCTGGTGAAGACTCTCCTCTCTTGTTATTTGGGCTGAGGGTGTGTTTTTGGCTTGGGAAAAGTCTACGATTTTACAGGCAGTGAAGTGAAGACGTGGAGCCCTTGGATGAACCTGGCTGAGCAGTCACAGATAGCAGGAACTCCTGGAGCACATTAACATGGGTGCTAACGGGATGGTGCTTCCCGCCAGCTCAGAGTTTGTGGCCTGGGCTTGTGACTTACATTCTTGGAGCTGCAGTCTCTTCATCTATAAAATGTGGACGCTAATATGTGCTTTTCAGGGCTGCAGAGGTGATTAACTGAGGTCAACAAGTAAAGCTCTTAGCACTGAACCTGATGCACACCAGAAGTACTCATTAAACGCTCGCAGCTATTGTCACGGTCATTATTCTTATCAATATGCTCACAGCTATTGTCACAGTCATTATTCTTATCAATATTTTATTTCTAAGTTCAGGGCCCAGATAGCTGTGAGCAAAATGGCTACTATGTCAGCCAATTCTGGCTGCTATCACAAGATCCCACTGCCTGTGGGGTGGGGTGGGGGGGCATAACAACAAAACAACTCTCACAGCTCTGCAGGCTGGAAGTCTGGGGTATGGGCGCTTCCTGGTTGACAGAGGGCCCCCTTCTCAAAGTGTGCTCACATGGCAGAGAGTAGAGTGTGTGCTACCTGGTACCTCTTCTTAGAAAGACATAAATCCCATCTGAGGCCCCACATTCTTGTCCTCATCTAAACCTAACTACCTCCCAAAAGCCCCACCTCCTAATACCATCATAATGGGGGTTTTCCTGGCATAACACAGCCACACATAAAGCCTTTTCTTTCCTCTTCCTCTCCTAAGACAAAGGCACAAAGGATCTGGCTAGCCCCACCTCCCTGAGGATTTCTCACCAAAACCTCTAAATGTCCAGGCCAGGTAACGAATTTGCCTACCTGCTGGGCCCCGAATAAAAGGGGTCTCTAACTGCCCCTGTGTACAGTCAATACCTAAGCACTGCCTGGGCAGATCGCCCTTCCTTTTCAATAAACCTGTCCTGAACATCTCCACTCTGGTTTTGTGTCTGGATGCTGTTGCTTACACCTTTGGGGGTTAGCAGGTCAATATATCAGTTTTGAAGGGGACACTGCCTGGGGCTGGCTCTGGGCTTCCCAGCAGGGGCACGCACAGACTAAAACTCAGGCACTCAATACCCGGCCTTGTTCTCTCTGCGCTCAGGGCTGGGCCATGATTTCCCTGAGTCCTCAGAAACTTTTGCGTTTTGTGGGTCTCTTCCTTTCATATGAAAATATAAAAATTCATATTTTACTTTTTCAGTGGTATATAGGTGACTACAACCCGGGTTAGATTATTTTCACTTTTTCTTCTGATTTTAAAAGGAAGTGAGGCATTTTCATGGGCTCCTAGACACGTGCCTGCCAGGTGAGTCTGGCCTGTTTGTGTTACAGGAAGCCCTACACTTGGCTCTGAAGCTGCATCAGAAGAAGAAGAAAAGATGAATTTATTACTTTGCTGGCAACCTGGGGGAACGCTTTTCTTAAAGTACCAAATTTTCTGTATGTAAGAAGAAACACAGAATTTTTAAAGGTAGGGCCTTGGTTCTAAGGTATTGTTGTTTAACCACAGTTAATAATTTTTTTTTTATTAAGTCATTTGTACATAGATCATGAATACATTTATGCCATTATGGGATTAAGATATGAGCAACTTGATTTCCTCCAGCACCATAATTGTCAGACATTTTAACACTCCTTTGGCAGTGTTGGATAGATCCTCCAAAAAGAAGCTAAGCAAAGAAATTTTAGACTTAAACTTAACCATTTAGCATTCACTTTTAACAGACATCTACAGAACATTTCATCCTAACAAAACTGAATACACATTCTTCTCATCAGTCCATGGATCATCCTCCAAACCTGATCACATCTTAGGTCACAAGTCTAACCTCAGCAAATTTAAAAGAATAGAAATCATTCCTCGTATTTTCTCAGACCATCACGGAATAAAAGTTGAACTCAGTAACAACAGGAATCTGCATATGCATACAAAAACATGGGAGATAAATAACCTCATGCTGAATGATAGCTGGGTCATAGGTGAGATTCAGAAGGAAATTGCCAAATTTTTGGAACAAAATGATATTGAAGACATGAACTATTAGAACCTCTGGGATACTGCAAAGGCAGTCCTCAGAGGGAAATTTATAGCGTTGCAAGCCTTCCTCAAAAGAATGGAAAGAGAGGAAGTCAACAACTTAATAGGACATCTCAAGCAACTAGAAAAGGAAGAACATTCCAACCCCAAATCCAGCAGTAGAAAATAAATAACCAAAATTAGAGCAGAGTTAAATGAAATAAAAAACAAAAGAATTATTCAAAACATCAATGAAGCACCCAAACTTTTTATGGCTACTACTATAAGACTTGCCTTTTATGTACTCTTGAACAGTGGCAGCACATAGGCAGCAGAAGGCTTCTTCAATTCAAGGAACTAAAATTTGACCTACTGTTTCATCCTGCAATATCATACTAGTTATCTACCTGTATTACCAAAAATCATTTTACACCAAAGGCATTTGCACCAAATTGTTTGTGGCAATTCAATTCACAGTAGTCAAGTCATGGAAGCAGCCTAAATGCCCATATACTCATAAATGGATCAACATATTGTGGCCTATGTGTACTATTGACTACTATGCAGTCATAAAAGAGGGAGACTTTACACCTTTTATGTTTACCTGGATGTATCTGAAACATATTGTTCTTAGCGAAGTATCTCAAGAATGATAAAAAAGGCAGCACCTGTGGCTCAAAGGAGTAGGCCGTCCACCCCATTTACTGCAGGTGGTAGGTTCAAACCTGGCCCTTGCCAAAAAGTAAAAAAAAAGGAATCAAGAATGGTAAAAAACAAAAAAAAGTTTTGAATGTACTCAATACTAGTATGAAGCCAATATATAAGCACTTACACATTCATACAAATGAAAAATTACCAAAATAGTCCATAAAGAAATAGAGGATAGGAAGGAGTGGGGAGGGGAAGAGGAAGGGCAGATGGAGGGAGAGTATTTGATGGGATCTCACCTAATGTACCCAATGCAAGGGTACATTTCAAAACAACTAAGTATACTATAAATGTTGTACCACAAAAATAAATAAATGAGGTGTGGTGATGGTTATGTCAATTAGTTTGATTTAGGCATTCCACATTGTATATCAAATCATCACATTGTACCCCATAGATGTATACAGTTATGAGTCAATAAATTTAAGTTAAAAAAAAGAAATAATAAAATAGTGAGGGAGGTTTAAACCATGTGAGCACTCTCAGCAGCTTTAGTCCCTAGGATCAGTTGATCTTTGAACATCACCGCCCAGAGGGTGTAGTTTAGTTTGGCTGAACTCTTTTCCACCAGTTTAGTGCAGCTCTGGCTTCTAACAACCCAGTATGTAGAAGTCTAGGTAGCAAGTAAAGAATAAACCTCTTCAGGCTCAGCGCCCATAGCACAGTGGTTATGGCTCAAGCCACATACACCTAAGGTGGCGGGTTCATATACAGCCTCAGCCAACTAACAAATGTAACAAAAAAATAGCCAAGCATTGTGGGGGGTGCCTGTAGTTCCAGCTACTCGGGAAGCTGAGGCAAGAGAATTGCTTAAGCCTATAAGATGGAGGTGCTGTGAGCTGTGACACCATGGCACTCTATTGCAGGTGACATAGTGAGACTCTGTCTCAAAATAAAGACGAAGAATCAACCTCCTCAAATCTAAATGGAAAATGGGTGTGAGATCTCTGCAAACCTGAAAGGGAGAGCAGGCATTGCTATCGCCATCCTGGGCTTGCTCCAAATTTTCCCTTGCATGAAACAATCTTCAGATATTTATATAATCACAGATGATTATAAGAACAAAAAAATGGGGACATATTTGTATAACATGCGAAACAGAATACGTGAAGTGCATCACTTGCTTCCCTCTGGTCCTTCCCTCCATTGTTAATAAATGTATAAATGTACTTAACATGAGATTCTGTTTGAAATGTTAAAGATTAAGTTTTTCAAATAAATTATTTGATAAATCAACTATTTATTTGATGGCCAACATTAATCACAATTCTAATTTAGAAATTAAAATTGGTAATTATGGAGCAGATATTCATATAAATAATTATCCCATCAGTTAATAAATAGCAATGTTTTCAATATTAATTCAGACTATATTTCTAGTCAAGCACTCTGCTAAATACTTAAGTGAATTATCTTATTTAATAATGCTTAAAATATTCTGTTATCTGCATAATCAAGATGAGAAAATAAAGCATGAGTTATTTATATACATGCCCACCCCCTTGCTCCTTTCTTTCTCTGCTCTTCCTTTCCCACCCCTCCCTCATTCTTTCTCTCTCTGCTCTCCACTTCCCTGACCCCCATCATGTCAATAATTGTCATTAATTGTCCTCATATCAAACTTGAGTATATGGGATTCATACTTCTCCATTCTAGAGATGCTTTACTAAGAATAATGTGTTCCACTTCCATCCAGGTTAATACAAAGGCTGAAAAGTCACCAATTTTTTAATGGCTGAATAGTATTCCATAGTGTACATAATCCATAGTTTGTTTATCCATTCCTGTATTGGTGGGCATTTAGGTTGTTTCCACATTTTGGCAATCGTAAATTGAGCTGCAATAAACAGTCTAGTGCAAGTGTCCTTATGATAAAAGGATTTTTTTTCCTTCTGAGTAGATGCCTAGTAATGGGATTGCAGGATCAAATGGGAGGTCTAGCTTGAGTGCTTCGAGAGTTCTCCAAACTTCCTTCCAAACAGGTTGTATCGGTTTGCAGTCCCACCAGCAGTGTAAAAGTTTTCTCTTCTCTCCACATCCACGCCAGCATCTGCAGTTTTGAGATTTTGAGATGTGGGCCATTCTCACTGGAGTTAGATTGTATCTCAGGGTGGTTTTGATTTGCATTTCTCTAATAATTAGGGATGTTGAGCATTTTTTCATATGTTTGTTAGCCATTCATCTATCTTCTTTAGAGAAGGTTCTAGTCAAATCTCTTGCCCATTGATATATGGGATTGTTGGCTTTCTTCATGTGGATTAATTTGAGTTCTCTATAGATCCTGGATATCAAGCCTTTGTCTGATTCAAAATATGCAAATATCCTTTTTTCTTCTTGTCTACCTCTTCAAATGCCTGGGTTAGCTCAAGAGCCTTATCTTCTAAATCTGAGATTCTTTTTCTCCATGGTATAATCTGTTGTTTATCTGTTGTTTAGCTGTTGTTAATGATTTCTACTGCATCTTCAAGTTCCCAGATTGACTCATTCAATTCTTTAAACTCCACTATGTCCTCTCTAATTTCTTCATATATTTCATTCATTATTTGGGTCTGGTTTTGGATTTCATTTTGATCATTTTCCATTTTCTCTTCAACTCTCTTCATTGTTTTTGATATCTATGTTTTAATTCTCTTTCTGTCATTTCCATTATTACTTTATAGGTGAAATCCTCTGTGGTAGCTACCTTATTATCCCTTGAGGAGTTTGATCCATTCTGATTTTTAACATTGCTAATTTTTTGTTGTTGTTGGTACTTCCTTATGTTTGTTTTCTTCCTATTCACTTCCTTTTCCCACTGCATTCTCTCACTTCCTCCTTCTCTATATATTAGCTTGTCTCTATGCTTAGGTGCTGAAGTGTCTCTTTGGTATACTGTAAAAAGGAAGATAAAAGTAGAAAGTGAGAAGAGATAAAAGAAAGGAAAAGAGAAGAGAAGCAACAAAGGGTAGATGAAGTGAGAAAAAAATTAAAAATTGAAATGGGAGTAATAGTGTTGTTCAGCAGGGTGCTTTGACCCACATCCACAATTCCAGGACTCTGTAGGACCAGGCTTAGTGGGTTCCTCAAGGCTGGGATCTCCTTATCATCCTCAACAAAAGCAGAACTCCACATTCTCAAAATATAGAATAAAATCAGCTATATGTCACAGTGGACCTACCAATACCATCTTTCCCAAGGCCAAAGCTAGGACACACTAAATCAGGTGCTAAAGGTCTCCTTGTGCTAGGCCAATGCCATGGCACCCCATCCAGGGCCTCAGAGTGAGGTTCTGTCCCACAAATAGAATACAGAATAGAATAGAATAAAACAAATCATAAAAAATAAAAATAAATAAAATAATTAAATTGCATAAAGAAAATTAAAATTATATCAGATGTAAAAAATATACCTTAGGTGTTGTTTGAGAAATGTATGTGGGAAAGATGACAGAAGTAGAATAATCTCTATAAAACATAGAAAACAGAGAGAAATAGAAAAGAAAAGAACAATAATAAGGACAGAAAAATGTAGCAAAAATTATGCTATTGATATTGAAGAAAGTAAAAATGAAAACAAATTAAAAACACAACAAAAGAAAGCAAACAAACAAAAAGCCAAGGAGCCAAGGGAAAATTAAAAAAATATATATGTATATTGTAATATATTGCCTAATCACCAGTTGATCAGTTGATGCTCCAAGGAATTGGAAAAAAAAGAGAAAAGAGGTATATAATGCAACATATTGCCTCGACACTAGTTGGGGCTCTGGGTTTAGGAGATGCAAAACACATATGGTTCTGCCACTTTTTAGTTGCTGAGGAGACCGAGTCCAGTCTTCCTAATTTATTTGCCTTTAATTAGAGTTTAAAGGTTTTGGTTGCTTTTCTAGTATTCACCCTAGCAGGATTGGTGCCCTGCAGTTCTTGCCACAGTACTTAGGAAATGTCCCTTGACCTACCAAATAGTGTCCCTTGGCTACAAAGTGGATTTCCCAGGGGAGTGGGAACTGCCCATTTCCTCCCATCCACTCATTCTAGGACCCTGTGGGTTGTTCCTCCCAGACATAACTCCCACAATGGCAGAATTCTGCTTTCAGCTGAACCAAGGAGAGGTACACCCCACTCAGTGATTCAATCTCAGCCACCAGGTGCTGTTCAAAATTACTTACTTGCTTAAGCCTTCCTAAAATAGCTCTTGCTAGCACCAAAGTCCAAAAATTTATGACCGGACAGGCCTTCCCTGTCTTTAGTACTCTGCTAGAGGGCCAACTAGCTTCTTCCCAACCTCAGGCATTTGCCTTCTTTTCTGGTCTTGAACTGCTTCTGACCTCCTCATTGGCTCCTGGAGTTCCCTGCTAATTCACTTTGCCCCTGGAGTGTTGTTTCTGGGAAGAGCATCCCAGGTGGAAGTGGCTGGACTCCTCTCTCCCTGGTGTCTCTGGGCGGCTGCCAAGGAGTTGTGCTAGTCTGCCATCTTGCTCCACCATCGAATCAATGTACATAAATTTTAAAAGACTTTTTTTCCCTCCCCGAGGGAACAAATATACATTAAACCATGAAGTTTGAAGCAAAAGTATAACATGGCTTAGTTGAGTTTTAGGAAACTCATTCCTGAAAAATATATAATGTACCAGAAAGGAGTTACATGATTATACACACAATATTTTTGCTATAATACTGTAAATGATGAAACCTTCTAATAAGTTAAAGGCAGTGGGAAGGAGAATAGAAATCAAGGGAATGGTGTTGGTTATTTTTTTGGAGAAAACATAGTGATTAAAGACATTGGTTTGGTTTAGACTCTAAGTGTTAGCCATCAGCCAAGTGCCTGGCAAGGAGCAACCTCAGATGCAGCCTCAAGAGTTCCTCTGCCCTCACTTTGTGGAGTTCCAGAGACTTGGTCCTCGCTGACACCTTCTTCATGGCTATGGAGTGACCACACCTGAGCTCCAGCATCTGCATTCCTCTGGACTCAGCCAAGTTCCCCAACTGCTCCCTGTCATCCTGGTGCGGCAGTGTATGCTGATCCAACAAAAACTTCTGGGTCTGTTAGACTTGTTCAAGTGTCCAGTATGGAAGGTATGTGAATGGCCATGCCAAAAACAAAAAAATTATGCAGATGCACAAATACATCTAATCAACCATAAGAAATCAGAAAAACAAGATAAAGTTTAGCAAACAGTTTGCATGCATTCCAGTAGTTACACTACATACTATTAATGAATAATATGATAAAAACTAATTATAAAAACAAAATTCACATTCTGAGAGGAGGTAAGATGGCCAACTGGAGCCAGCTTTCAATAGAGACTCCCATCCAACGGGAGAGATAAAGAACAGAATGAACTCAATGAAGCTGATGGTTGGGAGCTGAGCTAAAAAAGATTGATGTGTTCACATCATACCTGATAAGGCAAGCTGCAACTCCAAGGAAACAAACTCCAGGTACAAAATAATCAACAAGAGGATGAGAGATCTTGTAGAGAGCTCACTGTGTGCTCTCTACAAGTGAGCAGTGATCAGAAGACCTCTTATTTAACTCCACCGGTGAGAACCATTAACACTGGGACTCCTCCAGAGAGGTCCCACTTGTGAGCCTAGTATTCTCTTCCCTGGCATAAAATTGAACAAATATTTTCCCCCAATATTTGAACAATTCTGAACTCCCATTTGATCTTTCCTCCAGAGTGCTTGGCAAATACTTGAGAGGTCTGGGCATTGCATGGGCTGCTACACGGCAGTGCTAAAACACTGACTTGAATGGAAGTTGGGGGACTTGGGGAGAGAGAGACAAGTGGGAGAGAGAGAACTGTGGAGCCACAACATTACATGGTGGCAGCGGGGCTCACACCACAGTGTTGGTAGAAACACTTCCCTGATTCTGTTGACTGGTGGAGGGAGCCATACCTCAACCCTTTGGGGGTGCCAGTGGCAGAGTGAGGCTGGGGAAGAGACACACTCTGTGTGGGAGAAAAATACTCACCACACTATAGCACAAGAATACAGGGAAAGGGGAAAGGGAGGGGAGGGGAGGGGGGAGGATGGATGGAGGGAGGGCAATCAGTGGGAACACACCTACGGTGCATCTTAGCAGGGTACTGGTGAAACTTATTAAAGGTAGAGTATCAATGTCTTTATATAGTGATCAAGAAAATGCCATGAAGGCTATCTGTAATAGTACGATAAAAATATTTCTGAATGTATATGAAGCACATTGTGCCATATGATTGCACCAATGTACACAATTATGATTCAATAAAATTATAAAAAATAAAAAAGAAAAAGAAAAAAAAATACTCACCACAATGGTACCTGCTGGTGGATAGAGGTGCTCACACCCCAAGACAGACTCTGGTGGAACACTTCCCAGATTCTGTTGAGCATCAGAGCTGGCCTTCTGCCACTAGAGGTTGCTGATGGAAGACTGCAGTTGAGAGGAGGAATAGACTCTCATTTGACTCTGGCAGGTGCATATCCCTGGTGCTTTATCTTACTGGAGGGAGTCGGGCCACAAATTTGGGGGTTATCAGTGTTAGGATGTGGCTGTGGTGTAAGGCTGGGAATGAGGCATTAAATCCCCTAGACCGACTGTTTGTCTGGGCAGGCCTTCCTGACTCCATCAAGCACCAGAGGAAACCAGACTCCAGCCTGTCGGGTTTTCAGGCTGGAGCTGCCCGTGGATTCCTGCTGTCAGGTTGCAGGAGACCTTTTAAACTCTTGTAGTTGAGTAGTGATTGTGCTGCCTGGGACAATCAGATTGGAACTCTTGACCTGGGATGGCCACCTGGGGAACCTCTAAGGTTGAGGCGTGGTTGTGTTATAATGGGACAGACTGATTCTCTTCAATTTTCACTAGTGGGTTTGAGGTGTCTCATTTGCTTATTTCTCACCACAGGTAATATTTCAGTCTAAATTCACCACTGATTAGGATTGGATAAAGGCTGGCTGACAAGACAGAGCCAGCTAGCCCTATCAGATCAATCAGGTCCTCAGAGTATCTGGCTGCACGTTTGAAAGAGATTTTTCTAAAGCTGTAGGGAAAAAGTCACAATCACCAGTCCCAGGTCTTTGGTAAAGGTCTGGATAACTACAATTTCTGAGGGCCTCATTCCAATCTCACCCAACCAGTTTTACTAACCAAAATCTGGAAAATAATCATGGGGTGGGACCAGCAGAAGAACTCCGGCAACATGAACAGTCAGAGTAGATCAACTCCCCCAGTGAATGACAAAGGAGACATGTCAGAAGATGTCATTCATAAACAAATGGCTAAAATGTCAGAAATAGTATTCAGAATATCGACAGTCAATAAAATGAACAGAATAGAGGAACAGATGGAAATAGAAATCCAAAGATTTGTGCAAAATTATCTCAAGAAATTAATAAATTCAAAGACAAAAACACCAATATATGGGCACAATGAGAAAAGAGATAGCAGAGCTCAAGGCAATGAAAAAGATATTTAAAGGAGCTCTGAAATATAGTAGAATCCCTCAATAATAGTGCTGAGCAGGCAGAAGAAAGGATCTCTGAAATTGAAGACAAAGCTTTTGAATGCTCCCAAATGCTCAAAGAAGCAGAGGAATTGAAAACAAAAACTGATCATTTCCTGAGAAAGTTGTGGCACCACTCCAAAAGATCATTCATTTTATTGGAATTCCTGGGGGAGAAGGGGATGATCCTAAAGGCACAGATACTCTACTCCAGGATATTATAGAGAATTTCCCAAGCATTGCAAGAGATACAGAAATTCAGATAGTAGACAGATTCAGAACCTATCAAGACTCAATCCAAATAAAGCATCTCCTAAACACATTGTAATTATCTTCACCAACATCAATATGAAGGATAAAATTCTGCAAGCAACCAGATGTAAGAAAAACATTACCTACAAAGGGAGAAATATTAGAAACCATATTACCCAAAGCAATATACAAATGTAATGCAATCCCTATTAAAGCACCACTGTCTTATTTTAAAGATCTGGAAAAATAGTATTTCATTTTATATGGAATTAGAAACAACCTTGAATAGCCAAGACATTCCTCAGAAATTAAAACAAATCAGGAGAAATCACTCTACCAGACTTCAGACTATACTATAAATCTACATTGATCAAAATAGTATGATACTGGCACAAAAGTAGACAGGTAGATGTATGGAGCACAATAGTGAACCCAGAGATGAACCCAGCCACTTATCGTCATTTGATCTTTGATAAACCTATCTAAAACATAAATTTGGGGAAAGATTCCCTATGTAACAAATGGTGCTGGGTAAATTGCCTGGTGACTTGTAGAAGACTGAAATTGGACCCACACCTTTCGCCATTACCAAAAATGGATTCTCACTGGATAAAATATTTAAACTTAAGACATGAAACCATAAAAGTAATAGAAGAGAGTGCAGTTAAAACCCTTGAAGAAATTGACCCCCGGCTATAGATATAGCACCAAAAATATATTACTGTGATCTAATCAAACTGAAAAGGTTCTGCACAGCCAAGAACACAGTACATAAGCAAACAGACAGCCTTCAGAATGGGAGAACATATTTGCAGGTTATGTTTCTGACAAAGGTCTGATAACTAGAATCCACAGAAAACCCAAACTAATCAATAAGAAAAGAACAAATAACCCCATTTATTTGTGGGCCACAGACTTCAACAGAAGCTTCTCTGAAGAAGATAGGCACATGGCCTACAAACACATGAAAAAAATCTCATCATCTTTAATCATCAGAGAAATCCAAATCAAAACCACTTTGTGATATCATCTAAATTCCAATAAGGTTAGCCCACATCACAAAATCTTAAATCTACAGATGTTGGTGTGCACGTGGAGAGAAGAAAACACTTCTACACTGCAGGTAAGAATGCAAGCTAATATGGCCTTTTTGAAAAGAAATTTGGAGAATATTCAAGTAACTAAAAGTTGACCTGACGTTCAATCCTGCAGTTCCTCTACTACGTATACATTACGTTGACCAAAAATAATTTTACAACAAAAATATTTGCACCAGAATGTTCATTGCAGCCCAATTCATAATTGCTAAGTCATGGAAGCTGCCCAAGTGCCCATTAACCCAAGAATGGATTAACAAATTGTGCTATGTGTATTTCATGGAATACTATGCAGCCATAAAAAGACAGAGACTTTACATCTTTTATGTGTACCTGGATGGAACTAGAACATATTCTTCTTAGTAATGTATCTCAAGAATGGAAGAAAAATTATCCAATGCACTCAATGCTGTTATGAAACCAATATGTAATCACCTACA
This sequence comes from Arctocebus calabarensis, assembly GCA_963573935.1. Taxonomy (NCBI): domain Eukaryota; kingdom Metazoa; phylum Chordata; class Mammalia; order Primates; family Lorisidae; genus Arctocebus; species Arctocebus calabarensis. Next base: position 14,860 of record CAUYON010077623.1, on the reverse strand, counting down.
CATTCATACAAATGATAAAACACAACTATAGTTCAGAAAGAAGGATGGAAGGGGAGGGACGGGGAAGAGAGGAGGATGGGCAGGAGGACAGAGGATATTGGTGGGACCTCACCTAATGTGAACAATGCAATGGTATATGTCAAAGCTATTTAGAGTATAAATGTCTTACCATGAGAAGTAGTTAAGGGAGGTTATGGTTATGTTAACCAGTTTGATGTAAGCATTCCACATTATATATCAAATAAATTCAAAGTACCCCCTAAATGCATTAACATACACAGTGGTGATTTAATAAAAATATATAAATAGAGTCCAAGCATTTTAGGGTCTCACAAATACTTAAAACTGATTTCCAAAATTGATACTTAACAACATTAAATCTTGATTTTTTTATTTATAATATTAATACTATATTTACAAATAAAAAAATCAAGACTTAATATTATTAAAACCTCCATATCACTGTTAAAATGACTAATTGTTATTCCTTGCACTTTTCCATTCCTATATGCACATGTAGAAATCTAGCAACCAACCTACCACTCTTTATGGTTCATTCATAACGTTTCTTGAGTAGGTAGTTTATTTTTCTTAATCACTAATAATGCCCTGGAAGTGGCTTTATGAATAGAACAATTTTATTGTCTAACTTGGTCATCAACCATTAATTACTTCCATTCTCTGATCTAATCTGAACAGATTAATTATTAACCTTCCCAAATCCCCATTTGGTCACAATCTTACTTAATGTTTTAATACCTACATGTTGTCTCTAGTATAAGATTGAAACACCTTATCATAAATTTCCAATTTTACCTTTACACTGCTAGTGGGACTGGAAACTAATATAACATTTTGTAAGGAAGTATGGAGAAGACTCAAAGAACTCAAATTAGACAACCCATTTGATCATGTAATACCATTACTAGGCATCTATCCATAAGAAAAAAAATCATTTTATTATAAGGACCTTTTCACTAGACTGCTTATTTCAGCCCAATTTATGATTGTCAAAACGTGGAAACAGCTTAAATGCCCACCAATGCAGGAATGGATTAACAAGCTGTGTTATATGTATACCATAGAATATCATTCAGCCATTAAAAAAGATGGAGACTTTACATCTTTTGTATTAACCTGGATGGTGGTGATACACATTCTTCTTAGTAAAGCATCACCGAAATGGAGAAGCAAGAATCCAATGTACTCAATTCTAATATGAAGGCAGTAGATGATTTAATACAAGTGGTGGCATAGGGAAATGCAGGATCAAGGAGAGGGGAGGAGGAGAGTTATGGAGGGTTATGGTGTATGACACACCTCTTAGGGGCAGGACATAATTACAGGAGGGACTTTACCTAACAACCGCAATCAGTGTAACCTAATTCTTTGTAACCGTAATGAATCCCCCCCCCAAAAAAATACTCTTTGATAATGGCCAAATAAAAAAAAATTAAAAATTATTATTTTAAAGACATAACTCAGGCAAATTTAAAAAGAAGCCAAGATTAATTCCACTACCCTTACAATCTCAATAGGCACTTTATAACATTAATCCCAGATAGAAATGTGGTCAAATAATTACAGCCATTTTTCTAACATTAATTTTTCCTATAAATTATTCATCCTTTTATATATTTAAACTCCTATTCTGCTGTCATCTCTTTTATGTGCCAAGATTTTTCCTGTTTCTTCTCCCTTCACACATCAACACTAACTCTCAAAACCGTATCTGCTGAGTTACTCGTGCAGCTAAGTGGAAATTTTATGTACTGGTTTCATTATCTATTAAAGGTATTTTAAACATTGTCCTCAAGATCCATACTTCAATCCTATCAGACTATTTTCCTTCTGAAAGAAAGAAGAAATTTGTTCCAGTAGTAAGTGGAAAGCTTTCAATTTTTCCCTGTTTGGTTGTAGATAGGTCATATATGACATTTATAATTTTAAAGCAAGTCTTAACTGTGCCTACCTTATTTCAAGTATTCTTATGATATGAGGGTGCTGAATTTTGTCAAATGTTTTTTATGATGCATCTATTGAGGAAATCATATGATCTTTGTTTTTACTTTTATTTATGTGGTTATTGAAATTTAGAGATTTGTGTATGTTGAACTATCCTTGCATCTCTGGAATGAAGCCCAGTTTGTCATGGTCAATTAATTTTTTTATTTGCAGCTTGAATTTTATTGAGAATCTTTGAATGTATATTGATAGGGATATTACAAAGTTGCCCACTATCACAACTTCTATTCAACATAATGCTAATAGTCCAGGCCAGAGCAATCAGACAAAAGAAGAAAAACAAGAATATCCAAATGGGGAAAGAAGAGGTCAAACGATTGCTCTTTGCTGAAAATGTGATCTTATATCAAGAAAACCTCAAAGATTCTGCCAAGAGACTCCTGTAATTGATAAATAAATTTAGCAAAGTCTCAGGTTACCAAAACGATATACATAAAACAGTAGCATTCCCATGTCAGCATCAGTCAAGCTGAGAATCAAATAAAAGACTAGTTTTCACTATACCAACAAAGAAAATACAATGCCTAGCAATATATTTATCTGAGAAGTTGAAAGGCCTTTACAAAGAGAACTATGAAACACTGAGGAGGAAATTACAGAGCATGTAAACAGATGAAAAATATAGCATGCTCATGGATCAGCAAAATCAACATTGTTAAAATGTTATAGTGCCCAAAATGATCTATAGAATCAATGCAATCCCTACTTAAATACCAAAATTATTTTTTGCAATCTAGGGATAATACCTCAATGCTTCATATGGAACCAGAAAGGTCCCAAACAGCCAAAGCAATCTAAAATGACATTCGTTGTTGTTGTTGTTGCATGATTTAGTGGGCCATCATGAGAATGTTGGAACTTGAACTAGAGCAGTGTATAAATATTAAATTTCTTAATAAACTTGAAACTTTTTTAATATTGTTTCATTCCATTTTCAAACCTGCTTTTTATTCAGAATTTGCTCTTATCTCAGAAATGTCCCATATTCTCTTTTTCACTTGGCTTTCCTTCTGAATTTTTTATTCTATTTCTGTCTATATCTGTTGGTTCCCTATATCCTTAGTTTTCCATTTATTATCAGTGTACATCCATGCTTAAATATCTCCCAGACTATAACCAATTGTAATAATTACAAATGCACACACATAAACACATATAATGTGCTGGAAAAAGATAGTCTGAAACATTGTTAGACTAAGTTAATAATATAGATAATTTAAGTGAGATATGATAATATCTATAAACTTTTTTTAAAATTTAAGAATATTATGGGAGGATACATGTTTTGCTTACATACGATGCTTTTGAATATTGTGAGTCACAGTTATTCATGTGCCCTTTACCTAGAAAGTATACAATGTATATTGTAAGTGTGAATTTACCCATTTGTTCCTCCTGCTTCAACCTTCTTGATTTCCATTGATTTATACCTACAAAAGTGCAAATACATGTTGAACACCAACTTTCAATGAAGTATTGAGTACACATGTATATTTTTCTATTCTTTTGATGCTTCACTTAGAAAAATGGTCTCTAGTTCCATGTAGGTTGTTACAAAAGATACAAGATCACTATTTTTTATTATGGCTTAGTAGTAATCCATGGTATACATATCAGGTCTGGCAATTAAGTTATCAAACTTTTCACCATATGCTTATATTTTCAACACTGTACAAACACCTCAGTAAAGTTTTATAATCTTGGATATGAGTGTCTCTCACCTGTGTTCATGTCAGTGTTTGGTAGTGTCTTGCTAAATGATGTTCATTATTGTTGTTGCCTATTTTTGTATGACATCTTGAGAATTTTACAGCTCAAATTATATAAACAAACAATTACCAAGTTTCTTATTAAACTTTACAAGAGTGGAAGTGAAATAATGGACAATGTTAGTACAAGTTTATGATGATAATGCCATGAGGAAAACTGCAGTGTGCAAATGAATTAAATATTTTTCTGAGGGGAGAGAAAGAATCATTGATAAAGAGAGGTCAGGGCAGCCAGTAATGAGAAGAACTGATATTAACATTGGAAAAATGTATAAAATTGTGTATCTAAATCATCATCTGACTATGAGAAACACGAAAGACCAAGTAAACATCAATAAACAGGAAAATCTTAAAATCTTGGCATGAGGAAGATATGTGCAAAAATTATCTCCAAAGAGCTCCCTGATAAACACAAGTAAATAGTCAAAGTTTTCCAGAATCTTTTGGAGAAGCAAGACAATATTTTGGGCCATATTATCACTGATGATAAAACATTGGTGTACCAATAAAACAATGGTGTACCAATGGTGTATTCTGCAACAAAGGGTCAATGTGCACTATGAACTTTAGTCAGTTCTCCATTACCAAAAAAAAAAAAATTCTGTCAGAAGGATTGTTCATTATGAATTTATACTAACTGGATAAACAGTTAACCATATTTACTGTCTGGTAGTTCTGAAAAAACTGTGTGGAAAAGTTACATAAAAACAACCTGAAGTTTTTACCAACAACATGTGGCTCTTGCATCAAAACAATGCTCTGGTTCACACAGCCCTGACTGAGAGGAAATGTTTAGCCAGCAAACAAATAACTTTATTGGAGCACCCTTTCTACCCACCTGGTCTCTATCCTCAATAGTTTTTTCTTTACATAAAAATAAAGGAAATATTGAAAGGAAGACATTTCATGACATTCAAAGAAAGAGATCCAAATTGTTTTGAAGTGTGGACTAGATGAAGGCATCAGTGCCTAGCTATCTATGTGGACTACACATAGATACTACACATAGGTACTACAAAAGTGACCATAGTGCTATTCAACAATAATGTATGCAGCACTTTTTCTAGGATGAGTTTTCAAAATTAATTGACAGACCTCCTATACCGCATTTTATTAATCCATTCTAGTATTGATGGGTAATTGGGTTGTTTCCACAGCTTTGTTATTGTGAATTGTGGTGCTATAAAAAATTAAACAATTGAGTGCAAATATATGGCATATATACACATATATATTTATATACAATGTATATGTATGCATAATGTATGTATATATATGTAAAATGTGTGTGTATATATATATATATTTCAGTTTTCATAAATACCAAGTAATGGGATTGCCAGATCAAAAGTTTGGTCTACCTTTCATTCTTTGAGGTATCGCCATACTACTCTCCATAGAAATTGTACTAGTTTGCAGTCTCACCAGCAGTTGGTAAGTGTTCCTTTTTCTTCAATCCATGCTGGCACATGTTGTTTTGGGACTTATTGATATCAGCCATTTTAACTTGGGTTAGATGATAACTCATGGTGAATTTGATTTCCACTTTCCTGTTTGTTAGACATTGAGCAATTTCCTTATAAAAAGTTTCTACTTATGTCTTTTGCTGAATTTTGTGGGTGGTGTTTAATATTTTTCTTGGTGATTTCCTGGTGTTCTTTATAGAAACTGGTTATCAGCACTTTATTGAATGCTTACCATGTAAATATGTTTCTCCATTCTGTTGCTTGTCTATATACTCTACTAATTGTGTCCTTGACTGTGCAGAATGTTTGTTATTTGATCAGGTTGCATTTATTTATTTTTGCTGTTGTTGTGATTGCTTTTAGAGTCTTCTTCATTAATTCTTTGTCTTGGCCAATATCTATACGATTTTTTACAACATTTTCTTCTAGGATGCTTATAGTTTCATGTCCTACATTGAAATCTATACCTATAATGCATTAATTTTCATGAGTGGTGAGAGGTGTTGATCTGGTTTCAGTGTTTCACATGTGGCCATCCATGTTTTTCCAGCACAATTTATTGAATAGAGATTCGTTTTTTATTTATTTATTTATTTTTTGAGACAGAGTCTCACTATGCCACCCTTGGCAGAGTACCATGGAGTCACAGCTCACAACAACCTCAAACTCTTGGGTTTAAATGATTCTTTTGCCTCAGCCTCCCAAGTAGCTGGGAGTACAGGCGCCCACCACAACGCCTGGCTATTTTTGTTGTTGCCATTGCCATTGTTCTTTATTTGGCCAGGCCGGCTTGAATCCACCAGCCCTGGTGTGTGTGAATGACTCCGTAACAATTGTGCTACAAGCACTGAGCCTGAATAGGGATTCATTACTCCATTCTTCTTTGTCAAAGATCAGATGAGAATATAAAGATGATTTGATATCTGGGTTCTCTATTGTGATCCATAGAGGTATATGTCTCTATTGCTGTGTCAGTATCATTCTATTTTTGTTACTCATGGTAATTTATTTACAATTAATATCATGGTACAGATGTTTAGATTACATTGTTCTCACTTCCATGGTAAAGTTCCAGTTGAAAAAGAACCACTCACCCAGGAGATATGTTATACATACTCACATTGTGCCCATTGGGTGAGATCCCACCAAATGCCCTCCCTCCTTCTGCCAATTGTCTCCTCACCCCTACCCAGTCCTAGACTATTGTGTTTTATTGTTCATATGAGCATGTAAGTGTTTATATATTGGTACCATGTTATTATCGAGTACATTCGGTATTTATTTTTCCATACTTGCAATACTTTACTGAGAAGAATGTGTTTGAACTCTATCCAGGTAAACATAAAAGATGTAAATGGATAAATAGTATTCCATGGTATGTATATACCACAATTTATTGATTCATTCATGGGTTGATGGGCATTTGGGTTGCTACCACATCTTGACAACTATGAATTGAGCTGCAATAATAATTCTTGCACAAATATCTTTATGTTAAAATGAAATCCGATAAAGTATGCCTCCAAATTTATTCTTATTATGTAAAGTTGATTTGGCTATTTGGCTTTTTTTCTGGTTCCACATGAAGCATAGAATTATTTTTCCTAGGTATGAAAAATTGACATTGGTATTTTATTGGGTATTGTATTGAATCTGTAAATCACAATTGCTTTGGGTAGTATAGCCACTTTAACAATGTTGATTCCTCTGATCCATGAGCATGATATGTTTTCTAATCTGTTTATTCTCTGATTTCTTTACTTAATGTTTTTCTTGTTTTTGTTGTTCTCCTATTAGAGATCATTCACCTCCTTGAGTAAATATGTTCCTAGGTATTTTATTTTCTTTCTTAGTACTGTGAAAGTTATTGTGTCTTTGATTTTATTCTCAGCTTGACTTACTAGTGTATAGTAAAGCTACTCATTTGTGGACTACTGATTTTTGTACATTGATTTTGTAATGAGACTTTGTGAATTTATTTCTCAATTCTAGGAGCCTCTTGGAAGAACATTGGGGAATATTTAGGGTTTTTGACCTCTTCTTTCCCCATCTGGATACATTTTGTTTTCTTCTATTGTTTTATTATTCCAGTTAGAACTTACAGTCCTGTGTTAAATAGAAATGGTGATATTGGGCAACTTTATCTGGTTCTAGTTATAAGTGAATATGCTTTCTATTCTTCCCCATGTAATATGATCTTGCCTGTGGATTTGTCACATATGACCCTAATAATGTTGAAGTGTGCCTCACATATGACTGTTTCATTAATTGTTCTTATCATAAAATGGTCCTATTTTTTTTTTTCAAATCCTTTTTCTGCATCTACTGAGCTGATCATATGGCTTTTGCTTCTCATTATGTAGTGAATCACATTTATAAGTTTACATATGTTGAACTTGCTTGTGATTAATTATTTATATGTTAGAAAGTTGAATTTGGCTTGCTAAGATTTTATTGAGTATTTTTGCATCCATAGAATTAGAGATATTAATGTGTTTCTTTATTTTATGTCATCTTTTTTTCTTTTTGGGGGGGGTTTGTGTCAAAGTGATATTTGCTTTGTAGAATTAGTGAGGAAGATTCCTTCCTTGTCAATGTTATGGTATAATTTCTATAGTGTAGGTGTAATTTCCTCTTTATAAATTTGGTAAAATGTATGTGTAAAACCATCTGACCCAGGATATTGTTGTAGAAGATTTTTGTTCATTGCTGCTTGATATTGGTCTGTTCAAGAGCACTATTTCTTCCTGACTAAGGAGAGATTGTGTGTTGCAAACATTTGTCCATTTCTTCTACATTTTCAAGTTTGTGAGCATAAAGATTGTTATAGTATACAGTGATGATATATTGTATTTCTGTGATATCAGTTGTGATTACTCCTTTTTTCATTTTCATTAAGCTTATTAGAGTTTTTTAAATTTCTTTTTAATCTATACAGAGGCTATAAATTTTTCTTATCTTTTCAAAGAACAAACTTTTTCCCTCATTAATCATGTGCATACTCCTTTCTTGATTTCACTTAGTTCTGTTCTGATCTTGGTTATTTCTTTTTCTCTTTTGGGTTTAGGATTGGTTTGCTCTTCCTTTACTACTTCATTATGTTAATTCCTGTAATTGATGATCTGTGATCTTTTTGTTTTTTTGGATGTGTGTATTTACAACTATGAGTTTGCCTCTCAGAACAACCTTTGCTGTCTCCCACAGATTTTTGATAACTTGTATCATGACTATCATTGATTTTGAAGAATCTTTTGATTTGGATCTTTAGCTCCTACTTGACTCTACTATTGCTCAGTAATACATTTTTATTTTCTATAACTTTATGTGGGGAAGGGTGCCTCTGTTGGAATTTATGTTGAATTTTATTCCAATCTGGTCTGGGAAAATACCTACTATTATACATATATATATATGTATATATGTATATATATAAAATATTCTTAAATATATAATATGCATTATATAGTATACATATCATATCATATATAATATATTGTATATAATACATTATATATAGATCTTTCTTAGAATATATATTATATATAATATATAAATAATATATGATACAATATATAATATATATATATTATAATACATAATATGTATATATATTCTAACTCTAACTATATATATATATATATTCATTCTAACTCTAACTATGGGGACATTATGACATTATTTCATGGCCTTGAATGTAATCAATTGTAGAGAATGATCCATGAGCTGAAGAAAAGAATATACATAAGATAGTTTGGGGGGAGAATATTCTGTAAATGTCCATTAAGCCCATTTATTCTAGAGTCAAGTTTAATTGAATTGTTCCTTTGTTTATTTTCTGCTCATAGGATTTTTCCTATTCTGTTAGTAGGGTGTTGAAGTCCCCAAGAATATGAAAGCACTGTTTATCACTTTCTTTACATCAAGTAGAGTGTGTTTAATAAATATGGGTGCACCAGTTTGGATGTATACATATTTAAAATTGTTATGTCATCTTGTTGAGTTGTTCTTTGAGCATAGTCCCAAATCTAAGTGATAACTTTTTTGCTCTTCTCTTTTCTGCCTCTTTAAATAATTGGATTAGCATAGAACCTTGTCTTTAGGTTCTAAGATTCTTTCTTAACTTTGGCTTAATCTGTTGCTGGAACTTTCTCCTGCATTTTGAAACTACCTGGATGATTTTTCATTTCCTTAAGTTCCATGATATCTCCTAATTTTTTCTGGTTCTTTATTTTCTTTTTTATTAATTTCCTGAAATATTTTTTGGGATTCTTTTTGCCAGTTTTCAACCTTTCCTCAATTCCATTAATCTTATTTGCAATCTATTTTCTGAATTCAATTTCTGTTACTCACTGTAGCTCCATTGGAGGTGTTATTACTTGGTGTTGATCTGTTTTGATTTTTCATGTCACTAAGGTTCTTTTGCTGGTTTGTTTTCATCTATGACTTCTTTTTTAGTTCGCGAATACTAGGTTTGAAGAACTCTAGCTCCTTGCTGGAACCTCTTGTGCTTGATTTGAGTAAGGGCTGGTTACTAGACTGTGCTCTAAGGAACATCAGTAACAGCAACAGTGGTGTGTGAGTTTTGTGGGTTCCCATGTCTGTTAGCTTTTAAACTAACCATGTCTTAGTGAACTGGCAGCTTGAGATTGGGGGAATCCCTAATGGAGTTTTGGATTTTGGTGTCGGGCTCCCGGCTCTGATGAAGTTGTGGAGGCTTTGGGGTAAGATTTTGTAATCAAGGTGCAGTACTAGAAACTTAGGAATGATGTCTTGGATCTGGCAGGAGTTCTGGAGCCATAGAGATGGAATCTTGAGCTGTGATGAGAGATGACAAGGCTGGAGCTCAAGAAAAGCCTGAACTGGAGTATTTGAGAAGGACCAAAAAAACATAAGGAGGCTTGTGGAGAAGTTGGTACTAATCCACCCTAGAGGGTGGAGTCAAGTGCCAAGAATTGACTGGTTGTTCTGCAGGCTTTAGGGAAATTCCTCAAGCTTTAGGGTCTCTTAGACACTAAGTCAAGCAGGATTATGTCAGTGCCAGCATCCCACCACTGCAAAATTCTCCACTCCTCTCCCAGGACCTGCTGGGAGGTGAAGTGGTAGCCTTCTGCCTTTCAAGTTCACTATGTATAGTTAGGTAAGCCACAAGTCAGTCCACTCTGTCTCCAGCCTTGTGCAGGTCTGACATTGTGACCTGAGAGCATAGGCTGACTTTAGCTGCCATCTAATACCCACTGTGCCTGCTGTCTTGTGCATTGACTCTGCATAGACTTTAGGCAGGTCCCTGGTCTAAAGTGGCAGAGGTCTGTGGGGTTGGTGGCAGAAATTCAACAGCTCTGTTTTCACAGTGCCAGTAGGTCAAATGTGGCAACAAGACACCTCTGCTCCTTTTTTCCCCATGTGGTCACTAATCTTGTTATATGTATCTCCCCATCACGTGGTTCCATGTTTCTGTTTTTTATTTGCCATTCTGAGTGTCCTGCATTGCTTCTCTGTGATTTCCCAATGCTATTCCTGCAAAGAGTGATAGAAATTGAGGTAGCTGCCTGCATATTTCTTTACTTTTCTTGGGAGCAGCATGTTTGTAAGATGAGTCTGCCGTTATTTTCCTCTCCTCCCCACAGTTCAATTGATTACAATTTGTAATCTATCAAAGTATCACTTTCACACATGTATTCTACAGAAATGCCCATATAGGTACCCAGATATTTATGCTCATGCACATGAATTATCAGATTGCTTGCAACAATAAAAATGAGAATGGAATGACCTTAAACTAATAAGTCTTTAATTGGAGAATGTTTAAATAAATTAAATTGTATTCCTAATATTGAATAATATACTAATATTATAAATAATACAGCAAGACATTCATAATATACTGTTAGTTATGTCTCACCACAAAAATAAGTAAGATTATGGTTATGTTAATTAGTTTGATTTAAGCATTCCACATTCTGTATCATATCACACTGTACCTCATAAATATATATTTATGATTTAATAAAAATTAAGTAAAAGAAATACAGTAGTTCAAGATGGAATAAAGAAATCTAGCCCTCATATTCCCGTAGAAACACCAATTTTGACAATTATCTACAATCAGGAATATCTCTACGTGGACTCAGAACTTCATTGGGGAGATTCAAGTACCCAATTCAAAAATTCTGAGAATGGACACAATGAATAAGGTAAGAATAACATTTTCACTTAGCCCTGTCAACACTTCCTCAAGGTAGCACAACTCAGTGCCAAAGGAGACTCCCTCAACTTGTGATTTCTTCTATAACAAAAATAAGAGTAAAGTGAAAGTTTAGCTTCCCCAATCTCATGGAATGTTGTCCAAGAAACTACTTCAGCCTCACATGATCTAGGATTAACATGGATAAATAGTAAGGGGCCTTATATCATTTCTACAACATTATGGGGACATATCAGCTCGTTTTGTTTCTATAATAATTAACTTTAAGGGTCTGAGAGTCTTGAGAAATCTGGAACCTAAGCCTTGTGTGGGAGCATCCTCCTGTATGAGGTCAAACACACAGATTCCTTTTGAGGTGTTAATCTATGCTAGTGCTCTGTGGAGTAAAACACCACTGGCATCGATCTCTTCTGAAGAACTGGTGAGAGAGAGGAATTTTCCTCTCATCACCACAACAGAGGGTCTTCTGGTATGATAAGGGATATAAGCCCTCCTACCCATATTTCAGGGCTTGACATAATTTCCTTGATCTCTGGCCCAGCCAAATACAAATCTCTACAGTGGGTAATTGCTTTGATTGTTAACTGTGCAGGAAATGGCCTGGTTAATGTGTCTTTCCAGGCCTGCTATAGCATCTTCTGCGGCCATTATTTTCTCTGGAGTGTTACAGATGCAGCAGGGATGTTTGTAGGCTGTATACCAAATAGGCTAGAGTTCTATGAAAAGCAGGAAACGCTCAGATAAGAAGTTTAGCAATGGCTAATTTAAAGGTAAACTAGCTTTGGTTTTGGGATTTTGTTATGTGGGCTAATCTTACTGGGGTTAGATGATATCTCAAAGTAGTTTTGATTTGCATTTCTCAAGAGAATCTCTTGCCTCAGCCTCCCAAGTAGCTGGGACTACAGGCGCCGGCCACAATGCCCGGCCATTTTTCGGTTGCAGTCACCATTGTTGTTTGGCGAGTCCGGACTGGATTCGAACCTGCCAGCTCAGGTGTACGTGGCTGGCGCCTTAGCCCATTGAGCCACAGATGCCGAGACTTCATTCCCACTCTTGACGAGACCCTGGGCCCTTTCCGACCTAGCTGGTCCCTGTGAGTCTCTCTGCCCTTCTCCATCAGTCTCCCCTCACCTCCTTGCCCATCCGGTCCTGCCCTCCAGGCCTGAGGTGGACACTCATGTAGTCCGGCTTGTCCTATGGGGAGAAAGGAGGGGGAAAGTGACATTTTAAGGGATTTAAGAAGTTCAGGAGAGTCCTGGGTATAGAGAGATGAGGGGCCCCAGCTGCCTGCACGTGGCCCAGGCCCTCCCCGTGCGGGACCCCAGGAGGTGGAGGAGATGGATCTGGGGGCTTGACTTTTGCTCTAAGAGTCATCAGCACTCTCCACACATTTTAAGATTCCTGAGGTCTTAATGTCAGTGGAGGAAGATGCCACTGGGTGGGGTTAGGAGAGGAAAAGAGGCTGAATGAATCTGGGGAAGGAGTTGGCATTCCTGTCCTAACTACCAGGGCTAATAATAACAAACAATAATAATAATTTATGTCAGGCCTCTTATACGCCAGGCTACAAATGATATTCATATATATATACACTACATGTCTCCTCAGGTCCTCTGTCCCATCATTTACTCTAGACAGAATGGTCTTTAACACTGCCAAAAGCCATGTCAGATAGATTCATAGATGAAGAAATGGGGCTTCATAGAGATCAAGTTATTTGCCCAAAGTCACGTGGATGACATAACAGAGGTCACTATTCTCAGAGTGGCTTCTATGACCCCCAGACCTTTGCTCTCATACCAGACTGGAGCCTCAGACTCTGGATGATTTGGCACCTTTCAGAGGAATGAGACAGTGGTGTTGTGTTGGTTTTTGGCTGTTAAAAGGTGGTTCTGCCAAGTTGGGGTGGGGGGAGATTTGTCTGGAAGAGGAAGTGACTCAGATACTCTCTTGGAAACATTCATGAACTTTCTGGAGTTTATCACAGTTGATTTAAAATTATGCATTGAATAATATGATAGTGCCAGTGTAACAGCTAAGATTTTACTGAGTGCTGACTGTATACTGAGGCTTATCCCATGCTCTTTATCAGTAAGACCGTACTTTATACCCGTGTTAGATACCCCTGTGAGGTGGACACCAGAATTGCTCCCATTTTACAGATGGTAAGTACAGCCCAGACAGGCCAACTCGACCACTTTCAGATGGTATGGTCAATTATCACAGGCTCCTTAGTTAAGGGACCATGTAATGATCATAAATAGCACTAATATCTAAATTCCAAGATAATTTTAAAATGTTATTTTCTAACATTTTTAGATGACATATTATTGATAAATTCATATATATAGGCTATGTGTCTCCTCAGGTCCTCTGTCCCATCATTTACCCTGGAATCTGCCATTCCTGTGTCTTCCAAGTGGCATTCAGCTACAGTCATGATGAAAATTTAAGTAACTCCAGGATGAATTGTGAGTGGTGGGGTGAGGGGAAAGTGTGATTGCACAAGGAAGGGGCTGGATCTTGTACGTTGTAGCACCCTTGAGGGCATGGAGAGCCGCTTATTCGCCTTTTTTTCATCAGAACCCCAAGAATAAAGCCAGGTTCTTGGGAAAATGAGTGAGGACTGACAGAATGAATAAATGACAAATGAACAAGTCACTGAAACTGGCTTAATGGAGACATCTAACGTTTAGCTTTGATCTAGAGCAGGGGTGTTCAACATTTCTTCAAAACCATTGATAACCTTTTCTCAAAGAAATTCTATGGGAAGCAAGGTCATTAAACACAGAGGAACTCAGGCCCACAATATTTTTAGGGCTCAAAAATGTTTTAATTTTTAAAATTTTTTTGTTTTAATTTCTTTTAAAATCAGGAGAATAAAATTAATATGACCCATTCTTGATTTTATATGAGAATTGTCTGGAAATTATACAGCCATGACATTTATTATATTAACAATTGCTGGATACTTTCTGGACAGCCATTGTACATTAACACAGCTGAAAAACAGAATTTTTAATATTTTTTTATTAGAGAAGGAGCCCACAGCAGCAAAATGCATCCCTGAAGTGGAGTCTGCTATATGAAACAGCAATGGCTGTGTTCTGAGGGAGTGAGGAGGGAGGCTGCATCCCTGCCCACACAGGTTCCCCACTCCAAACTCTGGCACCTGCTGAGCCTCCTCTGAGGAATATCATTGAAGGTCCAGGAGGGTCCTGCCCACAAGAAGGATTTTATTCCAAGGAATACCAGCCCTTTCTTTCTTTCTTTCTTTCTTTCTTTCTTTCTTTCTTTCTTTCTTTCTTTCTTTCTTTCTTTCTTTCCTTTCTCTCTCTCTCTCATTGTGTCACCCTGGGTAAGGTGCTGTGGCATCAGAGTTCACAACAACCTCAAGT
>CAUYON010077621.1:0-36889 GCA_963573935.1 Arctocebus calabarensis | reverse complement strand
TAGAGGTTAGAAGTGGAACCAGCTCTTGACTCTTCAAATATGAGAAAACTTGTAAATACAGATCAAAAATGTTTTCACATAGTAAATGAGAAAATCTCATAAATGTTATGTCAATCAGGTTGATAAAAATATCTCAGATTGTATGCAAAGCCTGCACATTGTACCCCATGATTGAACTAATGTACACAACTATGATTCAATTAAAAAAAAAAAAAAAAGAAGTGGAACCAGCATGTGTGGCTTTTCCGTGGTCCCCAGTGTTCTCTCTTTAACAGTTCGAAAGTATTTCGGATTGAATTTTCTAATACTCTCATGTCACCTCCAAGATTTTAAAGCTTTGGAAATAACTCCTATTTACTCTCCCACTTATGAGTGGGATATATAAACTGACCATAGGAATAGTGGGATTACAGAAATTGTCCCACCTTGAGAATGGAGAGAAGTGGCAATTCTAGTGATTCCTGCAAGTAAGACAGTTAACACTACTAATGCATCAAATCACTACCCTTTCATTTCACATTAAGTGCCCTAATTTTTGTGTTCTTTACAGGCTTCTGAATGCATTAGTGAGGAAGCCTCTGCTTAATTCTAAGATCTTAAAAACCTCCTTTTTGAATAAGAACATTATCAGGGAACAAAAGGCAGCTATTTGAAATCAAATTCTGATTCCATTAGAAATTTAGAAAGATTTTTCTATACAAAGAGAGAGATTAGCTTCAGAGTATAGGTAGTATATGTTTAAAGTATGATTTTAAAAAAAAAAAATAGGCATATGGCTTGTAAGAAAAACCTTCGCAAGAATCAGTTTTGTGAATTTGGTTGAGATAGGAAATTTTACTGTTGGCCTGCATGGCTGGCAGGTGTATACCAGGTTGGCAGCTGCAGGTTGGCTTTGAGATCATCCCATGCTGTGTGAGCACCTGAATGAAGATGTGGCAGGTGGAGAAAGCACTTTGGAACTCTAGAGTGACAGCCAGAAGTCAGAATGCCAGTTCGGTTAGTCACCAAGACTGGGTGCTGAGTCTTGGGCCGGAGTATTCCTCAAAATAACAGATTATAGATGTTTATTTCCTACTTTGAGAGCAAATGAATGCTTAACTTTTATGTGCATTTTAATATATTGGGTATTAATTTGATACTGTCTACCCAAAGTAAGCAGGACATTTCAGCATGGATTTACATGTGATCAAAATCTGACGTAATTTTTATTTATAAACCAGTAGTATATAAAATTCTCTTCAATGTGTGACAGCCTCTTAATCAACTTATTGTGTTTTCTCTTAAAAAATAAGCAGAATTAATATGGTCAGTCAGTTATTTTAGAAATACTGGTTCTAAAAATTGGTGCATTTGTTTAATTGCTAACTCTGCTTCCCCAGTAGATTTTTTGTTTATTAAACACAATTGGTTAAAAATTTCTTCCAAGAGTGAGAAATGGCATAAGCTGGTTCCATGCCCCCCACAGCCCTTTCAGAGCATGTGTGTATCCACACACACGCTAACACACATGAGCATGGAGGAAGGAAGCATGCATGTCAAGGCTAGAGATCAGGAATATACTAAGATTCTCATATTTAACAAGATGGCAGAACCTCTGTAAGTGTCCACCCAAGGGACTGTAACAAACTAGTGAACATAGAGAAGTGCTTAACGTAAGGTAGGCCTACTGTACATTGAGTACATGGGGTGCATTTCTTGTCTATAAAAATTACATCAACTTAAGGAGGTGGTCAGTGTAGGGAGGTGGTCAACTATGGAGGTTCTACTGTAATTAGCTTCCTTTGCAATGCAGACCTTTTTGTTCCAGGCACTTAAAAGTATTACTTTGAAAACAGGTTTGTAAGCTTCATTACACCGAGAAAGGTATCCCTGGCGCAAAAGCATGGTAAGAATAATTGCCTATTCATTCCACCCTCTCTCCATTTTGAAGCATTGGTTCCCTCAGTGGCCGTGAGTAGTCTGTACCCAAGCCCTCTTCTCAGTCATTCTGTGATGTATTTGTATCATTTGGTGCCATCATTCTTTTTCATAATTCCTCCTTCTCCTTCCTCCTTTGTTTTTAGCATCAAATCCAGACCCATTATTTCTATCTTAGAAAATATCTCTTTCCCCATGAGTTGTATTAATCATAGAAAACTTTCAAATGGGGCAGATTGACAGTAAATCTGGCTGAGCAGAGAAAATTAATCAGTGATAGTAAATGTCATTTGGCAAATTCTAAAATAGCCTACTCTGGGGGGGTGGTGTGAGAGAGAGACAGAGAGAGAGGAAGGTAGAGAAAAAAAAAATAAAAATAAAGAAAATATCTCATATTTATTTCTCCTTTTTTTTCTACATAACTTTAGATATTGGTCATCTTTTACATGAACTATTATAATGCCTTCCTAACTTGTTATCATTGAGTTTCTTGCCTACCCCAAACTAATACAGCTGAGGTTATCACCCTAAAATATAATTAGAAACACGTCATTCTTGTTCTCAGAAACGTTCAGGGGTTCCCACTGCCTTTTTAAAATGTGGAAAGAAGTACACTATTCTCTTTTTCAAAAGCCTCCAGTATTTCCCCATTACCAAAGTTGAAACTCATTGTTATAATATTCAATACTTTCCATGAAATAGCCACATCCTGACTTTTGGCTTCTACAGCAGCGTTAAGCTCACTGTGTTCTGTTTGTTTTATTATCTTACCTTCCCCTGGGCCTTTGATCTTGTTTTCTGGGCAACAATGCTCTCCTTCCCTACCTTACCCTACTCCTTCCTTCCGTGTACTGTGGACTCATAGACATGTGTAGGAATCTATCATAATGGCATGAACACCAGGCCCTCCCGAATCTGAGGCAATGTCTTTGTCTCTTGTACTCAATGACCTATCTCTTTTAATAGCTTTGATTTTGACGTGCCCTCTATTATACAGATGTTCATTTATCTAACTTCCTTAATGAATATTATAAATATTTCCCTATATTACTTGTACAGAATTTTGAAATAAAAATTGATCAGCTAGCTAATGTCTATAATAAGGAACTCTATATTTAAGTTATACTACTAATAATTAAATTTCTTAATTCATAGAGATCTTTTTTCATCTAAATGAGTTTAAGTAACAATTATCTTAGAGGGAGAATTATTATGACTTTAATTTTCCAATAGTTAATTTATAGATCTTTGGAGAAAGCTAACTCTGAAAAGTATAGTAAGTTATTGCTTTAGAAAAATGCTATGGCTAGAAATTAAAATGTAAATGAAATTATGTTATGGGAGAGGTAGGAGGGAAATGGATATTCTTGGTTTGTCTATAGCCATTTATTTTATAGTAATTTTTCACTATCTGCCATCTATATTATTGAACTGAAATAAATGTTTTGTCATTTTCTAGAAGAAAAATCTTTGTTTCCTTTTACCTGCCTGTTCTGTTTCCTTCTGATTATACTTCCATCATCTCTCTCTTCCTTTCAATCTTGCCCAGTGTGTTTCTTCTACATCACAGGTTTTCAGCCATTTTTCCATTCATGTTCCCTACCTATTTCTAACATTATTTTTCAGTTATCCTCACTAGCCAAAATATTCCATGGCACTTTAATCTTCAGTAGTATTTTACAAGAAAGGATAGGTACATTTGGTTTTTCCAAACTAAATGTTATTTCCTTTTTCCTTTGAGAAACATTGTTCTAGATTATTTTATTTATTTCTACAAAATTCATATGGTAGGAAATCACAGACAAAGGAATAAAATAGGGCATTTGAACTCCCAACTAATTTGTACTCCCCAAGTCATTTGATTTCCTGGTTCTATAATCATGTGGTAAGAGCTAGTAAGACACAATTATCACCTTTGCCTGTATAATTTTGGCCTCTGCATTAATAAGGAGAGAACTTAGAGAGTCATATTAATGAGAATATAAAAGAAATAATGAAAACTAGGTTTTCTCTTTTATTTGGTACTAATTTCATTTTGAGTGTTAACTTTTTAAAAGATACATCGTAACATTTACTATGTGACAGACACAATTGCAAGTAACTGTGTGTTAATTCATTTTATCCTCGTAATACCCCTATGCTATGGTGGGATCATCCCCATTTTAAAGTTGAGGAAACTGAAACAAAGAGAGGTTAAGTTCCCTCCAACCAGATTACTTGGTTGGTTTGTGTGCAGAGGGCATATTAGGAGATTGGTTCTTATTCCATAAATTATACAGTTACCCTCTTGCTCATCCTCTTTTCTCTGTATCTTAGGCTGGAGTGAACTGTACCCTGGAATTTATAGTATTCAGGGACAAGTTTTGGAATATCAGTAAATCCGATCTCAAGACATTGTGTCCAATTGTGTCCAGTCTAATCTAGCTCCCTTTGCATTGGCCAGTTGGTTTACCCTGAAGAAAAAGTTTGGGATGGAATACCCTACTTCGTTTAATCCAGCAAAATAGTGGTGCCCAAATGTGGCAATGCAAGTAGGTTGGAGAAAATGACAAGCTAGTCTTATGTTTATTGATGCAAAAATTCTTAGTGAAATATCAGTTTATGTAATCCTCCCCCAAATGTAATGTTTCTCTATTAGCCTATCTATATAATTCACCACGTGAGTAAGTTAAAGGGGAAAAAAAGTTGTGACCACTCAATAGATCATTTTAATTTAATCCACATTTATGATTTTTCCTCTAAATCTTTCATATAGGAGGAAATGTGTTTCTGTAAATGATTTTTAAAGGCTGTATATAGTGTGTGAATATGTATACATATACATAAACAGGTAACTACATATAGTTAGCACTTCTTCAGATGCCTGATACTAAGAGCTTTATATTTATGAGGTCATTAAATTTCAAAACAACCATATTCTTTTTTTTTTTTTCTTTTTTACAGCTTAGGAAATTAATGCACATTAATGCTCGGGAGGTTAATCTGCCTGAGATTTTATATATATATGTGTATATATATATATATACACAACAAATATATATATACAGCAATATATATTTAGATAACATTTATATGTTACATAAAACACTTGAGTTATTCCCATTAATATCAAGGACAACGCAAAATAACCTTTCTTCTTTAATATTACAGTGCAATTGGACAAAAGTATTGAATAAGAGAGATAAAACTGGTAAGGCAGAGGCAATCTGATTGTTTTATATTTTTATATATACCTGGAAAACCCAAGAGCCTCAGTGAAACACTAATACAAACATTAGGAGTTCACTGAGATACCTAGTTCACTAAAGCTTTATGTACAAGAATAAGTATTTTTTTTAAACACCAACAATAACCAATTAAAAAATGTAATGGACAAAGAAAAGCCTTCATTCATAGCTGCAAGAACAAAATACAAAATATTTTGAGACAAATTTAATAAGAAATGTGTAAGTCTCAATACTAATATGAAGCCAGTAGATGATCTAATACACGCCTACATAAGAGAAAAACTCAAATCAATTCAAGGTGGGGGCAGGGGAATGAGGGAGGGGAGGAGGAAGGGGGATGGTGTGCTTCCACTGGGCACGACGTTGGGGTTATGGCACACCTATTGGGGGCAGGACACAATGTGAGAGGGATTATACCTAAAAAATGCAAACATTGTAATCTAATTCTTTGTACCCGCAAATTAACCTGAAACAATTTTAAAAAGTGCCCCACAAAGACATGTAAGGAACTCTACTGAAAGATAACAAATATTCAATAAATTATTGCTTGAACAATTGAGTGTAATAAATCAGCAATGCTTTTTTAAGTAGTCATTTCTGTAGCACAATCTCCATCAATTGCTCAACAGCTTTTTGGTTAAAACTTGTCAAAACAATTCTAAAGTGTATCTGGGAGGGTGTACATGCAAAAATAGCCAGGATAAAAATATAAAAATGAGGTAAAAAATGTCACGATAAAAGCCTTCCACATGCTGAGCACCCAACATTCATGCATTATAAATCTACAGTTGTTAATATTCAGTACAGGCACAGAAATAGAAAAAGATCAGTAGAGCACAGTTGGAAGTGTACAAGGAGGCCTGAGTTTGTATGACTTAGTATAAACTAGGATCATCACTGTTTGTTGAGAGTTCCTTACTGGGAACTACAACCTTGCTACTTAAGTGGGGTCCATGGACCAACAGCATCACCTATGAAATTGTTAAAATATAGAACCCCAGACTTCACCTAGACAGCCTGAATCAGAACATTCAAGAGCCTCGTCTGATTCAAATACAGTTTAAAGTTTGAGAAGCATCGCCCTTCACTCATGACCTGGCTTCCTGTGCCTTCAGGTTTGGGGCCTCACCTCCTGTCCTGACTCCTGCCCTTGCTCACTGGCTACCAATCAGGCTGCCATGTTGCTGTCCCATGAATACTCCATGTACATTTTCACCTCAAGTCTTTGTTATCCATTTGTCTTAAATACGTTAGACTGGGCAGTTTATAAATAATAGAAATTCATAGCTCACTGATCCAGAGGCTGGGAGGTCCAAAATGAAGGTGCCAGCAGCTTCGACGTCTTGTGAGAGGCTGGTTCTCATTGATGGTGACTTGTGGCTGCAGCTTGCCTGGTGGAGGGTGAGGGAGCTCACTCAAGCCTCTTCTGTAAGGGCACTAATCCCCAAAGCCCCACTTCCTAATACTGTCACATTGGGTGTTAGGTTCCAGTACATGAATTCTGTAGGGACAGCAACGTCCAGACCATAGCCCTGTTACACATTTCCTTTCACTTTGTTCAGGTGTCCGCACACATATCACCTTATTAGAGAAGCCTCCCCTGCCCCTCCACACACTACCCCTAACCCAGGTGAGAGAAGGGAGCTGGCTTTGTTTCTGCTATATTCGCAGTACCTGGCACCTAGGAGATGCCAGTTTGCTGAATGACAGTGGCATTAAAAATCACAGATGCGTAAGAGCTCTGAAGAGGAGGAGAAACTTCGGCCAATTCTTAACATTTGTTGCTGCTGTGGTCTGTGAAGTTGCCGTGACCATGAGTTGGCAAGCACTGGCCCGTTGCTCCTGGAGGAAACACGAATGGCATGGCATTAGGTTTCTGCAAGCCTCTGGTCACAACATGTTTATCAGCCCCCCTTTATATGTGTTTCTTTTTAAAGACAGCTTACTTAAAATGTATCATTGACTCATTAACACTGAACTGATGGCCCACAGCGTTATAACCGATATCTGAACAAAGCTCATCTAACACTCAGATTTTCTCCATAAGACAGCTTGCCTTCTTGCTCTCAGAAACATTAGCCAGAATTTCAGCTATGCTCAGGGACATTTAAAACAGAAAATTCACCAAGGAAAACAGAAAAACAGGGGAGCACTGAATAGACTACCAAAAAAGGGACACATTTTTACAGAGAGCTGAAACACCAAGGCGGAGTTTCACTTTGTTCACGGTCTGCTGGAACACATGCCTTGGGTAACTCAAATTTTTCACTACCCTGCCAATGCACGTGGAATGACTTCAAAAGTGCTACCAGTATTTATTTTGGGGTTATAAACAATTTTTAACAAGTAGGCAGATTTACAAATTCAGAATATGCGAGTCATGAGGATCAAGTGCACATCATTCTTTCAATAAATGTTTATCAAGTCTCTACTGTGTGCCGTGCTCCCAGGATTATGCACTGCTTAAACATTCATCAAGTCCTAGTTATGTGCCAGGCCCTGTGCAAAACTCAAATAATTCAAAGATGAATTGAACAGGGTTGTGGGAATGGTTTCATAGCAGTGCTGGGTATTTAGCTGAATCTTCATTAGTAACTGGGTAGGGTTTTAACGTGTGAAATTGTGGAGAAAAGTATTTTGGAAGAAACTTCAGTGCTGTTGTGGAGGCTCATGCCTGTAATCCTAGCAGTCTGGGAGGCTGAAGCAGATAGATTGCTTAAACTCAGGAGTTTGAGACCAGACTAAACATGAGTGAGACCCATCCATACTAAAATTTAAAAAATTAGCCAGGCATAGTGGCACACATCTGTAGTCCCAGCTATTTGGCAGACTGAGGCAGGAGGATTGCTTAAATGCAGGACTTCGAGGTTGCTGTGAGCTTTGATACTATGGCACTCTAACCTGGGCAACCGAGTGAGACTATCTCAAAAAACAAACAAACAAACAAAAAAAGCAAGTCAGTGTTCTCAAATTTGGCTATCAATGAGAATCACCCAGTGAGCTTTTAAAAAGCCTATGGCCAGGCTTCACCCAGACCAGTAAAATTAAAACTTCTGGGGTTGGGACCCTGGCATCAGTATATTTTAAATCTCTGGAAGTGATTTTAGTATACAACCAAAATTGAGAGAACTGCTACTTTAAATTATCTGCATTTAGCTGGATTATAGTTTATGGGAGGGAGGTAAGCAAATAAATCTGGAAAAAAGATGTCAGTTCAGGTATTGAAATGCTGTTGTTTATTTCCCACGTTTTGTTCAGCACCTGCTGGGTGCTGGGCACTCTTGGGTGGGAGAGCTACTTCTAAAGACAACACTAGACGCTGTGCCTGTTAGAGGTAACTGTCAAATTGCTTTGGCAGCTGCTCAGAATGATTCAGACTCCAGATTTAACTTATAGTATCTGATAATTTGTATTTAGAAAGAATCTTGCCCTAAAGACTCAGAATTCTTAATTTAACGTCTAAAATAAAATTTTGTTATAAACCTTTATGCTAATTTCACCAAATGTTTTCCAAAACAACCTTTTTTTTTTCTTTTTTCTTTCAGCCTCTCAATATTTTCAGTTTCTCGTTTACCAGGACACTTATCTAAAGTCGGTAGCATGCCGTTACTTAAAAGTAGTAATATAAGGCCATTGGAAGTAAAACACAGACTTTTCATTTTCCTATCTTAAAAGAACCGGTATAGAAGGAACTATTTCCAGTATAGATTTTTAATAAGAATTTATATTTCTATCACACTTAAAATTAACAAAGTAGTTTTATTGGGTCCTGGTGGTTTGCAGTTCCTTTTGGATTATTTACTAGCATGTTTTATTTTTCCTGGAGTTCCTGAAAGGCATTTGATACACTATTTATTCTCTCTTTTAGAATTTAACTAAGAATAGACAGACTTAATGATGGAGTACAGTACCTCTTTTAATTCTGATGCAATTATTCTTTGTAGCCTGTCAGTTTCACTTTTTAATAATGCTTGGGGTCAAGCAGTTTTGAATAAGTTGCTTAAAGAAATTATTTAACACTTAAGGAAGAACAAGACATGCGTGTATCCTCACTTGGCTCAGCAGCCTAACGCTGCGAGGTGCACAGGTGAGCAGCACATACCTGGAGGAGCTGGAGGAACGTGGGGGAGGGGCCTCAGGAGAGGGGCTGAGTTCTGGCCAGGCCTCCCGCTGATGCTGTAAACATTGTCACAACTGTAAGTGATACGGTGTCATTTAACTACTATCAGCTATTTTAAATTCCGAGAATGTCTTAATACATTTTATTTTATATAAAAATGTCATATTTTTGGTCATCTTTTCCTCACAATTTTTGTTATACTTAATATAATTATGAATATGTTTTGTTAACCGGGATGATATCATGTGCTTTCGGCTTCTTTTAAAATCGTATACAGTGGTTCCCTCTTATCCTTGTGGGTTAGGTTCCAAGACACCAAGTAAATGCCGAAGCCGTTGATAGTACCAAACCTATATACAAGTGGCCCCAATTTACAATGATTTATTTGACTTGCAACTTTTTGACTTTAGGGTGGTATGACAGCGACATGGATTTAGCAAAAAATGTACTTCAAGCACCCATACAACCATTCTGTTTTTCACTTTCAGTATAGTATTCAATTTGGCATAAGGTACTCAACACTTTATCATAAAATAGGTTTTGTATTAGATGATTGTGCCCAACTGTAGGCCAATGTGAGTGGTGTTCTGAGGTATATTAAATGCATTTTATGATAATTGTATCTAAAGATGAGTTTATCAGGACCTAACCCCATCGTAACTATAGAATTATCTGCATTGTGTCTTTTTCATCTGATAACCAACTTGGTTACTGAGTGATTAACAGGTAGGCAGCATCCACAGCCTGGCGATAGATGATTCATGTCTCCAGTTGACAGAGTGGGACGGTGCAAGATTCCATCATGCTGCTCAGAATGGCTTTTCCGTTCAGTATTTTCCAACCAAATTTATCCCAGCTCACTGAAACTGCAGAAGGTGAAACTGTGGCTGAGGGAGGAGCAGTGCGTGTCATTTCTCATGAGGTTTCTCCCCCAGGCCTCCATGCATCAGTCGGCTGCTGTGGTCACCTATTTGGATGTCATTTATATTTCCTGAACTTTTCCCAAATTCCTCATTCCTTGAGTACTTACAGGATTTGTAAGGATTGACGGTCATCTTTTTAAAGATTTATTTGCTTAGTTAATTTCTTTAAAAAACACATACTAAAATGGAAATGAATCACTAGAAAATAGTTGAGTATGTCTCAGGATATGGGTTATACTGGTCATTTTAATTGAATGTAGAAGAGTTAGTTTTTAGACCACTGGGAGGGAATGTTATTTTTGTGGATTTATTTTGTATTTGTTCCCTGAACGCTTGATGACTTGATACCTAAAGGTTTTCATAAATCTTAAGAATTTTGACTTAGAGGAGCATTATCTTCCTTCTTTGTTACTGAAATCTTTTTTCTTTAACTTTATCCCTTCATATGTATTATAAAAGTGGTCTGATTAGAGTTAATTATGTAGTCTTTATTATGCCTTATTTTTCTTAATCGTTCTTTGTAACAAAACTGTTTTTATTGTTGAGTATTGTTGAAGTTTGAGGAGTCGTTTTCCTGCCTCAGTTCTGAACCAAATGAGAAATACACAAAGGAGCCGGGCAGAAGGAGATCAAAATAGCAACTCTTTTTATCCCTAGAACTATTGGAGAGAACATTACTGAAGAGAAACACATAAAGGGCTTAGAACTCCGGAATTAGATTTAACCATCCGGTCTCCGGCCTTGCTAGAGAGCAAAGCAGCCTAGCCCTCTCTGCATGTGGGCAGATCTCTAAGAGCAGCATACGGTGGAAGGGCCTGAAAAACACGAGACCTCTTCACACACTTGCCCATCAGATACGTCTTCCTCGGGCAGGGAGGCAGGGGCTGCGGTGATACTCCAGGGGACTTTCACAGCAGTACCAGGGCGATAGGAACCTTGCCTCTAACCGAGGCCTCTGATAAATACACCTTGTCACACAGAGAAATAAAGACTAGCGAAGCAGCATTTTTGTTCATACAAATTCCAGCATCCAGATTGGCAGGGGCTGGTTTTTTTTTTTTACTGGTCTTCTAGAGTAAGCACACTGTTGCCTGGGTCGTACCAGGTGGGTTACGGAAGGGTGAATGGTTCTCTCAAGAAGCATACATCCTGGCTTATAATAAGTGCTATATTGTGCAGTTCAAATTATTCATGTTACAGAAATTCGACGGAGTTGGAAACCAATAGAAACTTTAGCAGTCTAAGAATGTATTGTGGAAAAAAGAAACTTAGAACCAGGACTAGAATGGCAGAGCGATCTTGGGTAGGTAAGACAACAACACTTAAAGTGAAAAGACAGTTATTTCAGCCTCTATGACTTCAGTGTAATGCCCCTTCACCTTAAGTGAAATGGGAAATCAGATTACAGGGCCAGAGGACCCCAGGTTGTAACAAAGCATTGGAAACAAAGCAGAGGACCAAGACTTGTGATTTGCAGCAGAGTTGGGTTTTTTTGTTTTTTTTTTTTAAGCATGAGAGTGGTGTCATTGAAAATTACTTTCACAGGGAGGTATCTAGGGGGGTATTCAAGGAAATAAATTAAGAAACAAAAGTAATCTAAGCCTGAGGGAATGAGTGCTTAGCCTAGGGAATGCTCTTGGCTACAAGAATGAGAAAGTTGAGAAAAATAATCAGGAATTGATTAAGTAGATCTTGAGGATACATTAAATGAATGGAGTGATTGAGAAATAGGAAAAGGTGACTGTGAAATTCCAGGAATACATGACTGGGAATGAGGGACACTGTAACTCTTAGACGTGAAGATGGAAACTGAGCAATGCTTGTGTTCTCTTTGGGTGTGACGTAAACATATTTCATTTTTATTTACTTTTATACATATGAAAATATTATAAATAGAGGTTTTCTTTTTCATTTGATATTATAAATTTTAATTGTGTTTTGCTCTCCTTTTTAAAAGTTTATTTCTTCACTATTTCCAGATTGTTTTTAAAAGTTGTTTTGATGAATTTTGTGGGAACCATATGCAATCTCCCTCTAATGTAGTTACTGCCCTTCTGGAGTGCATAGCTGATACACTGTCCACCTAGAATTTTCTCCTAGTCTAGTTTTCACTACTACCCTCCTTAAGGAATTCCCCAGACCATCTCCTCGTGGTTCTTGTGACCTTGCAATGAGGGCCCACATATTCTGCACATAGTAACTGGACAAAGGGGTGAGCACGTGACCTAAACTGCTGGTCAGATTTTCTGTTTCAGGAATTTGTACCTTGAATTGGGACCACAAGGTCAGAAAACAGATAGTGCTAAATCATCAGATATAGGTAGTCTGGAAGCTCGTCTGCCGAAGCCCTGGGTTCAGTCCTGGTCTCTGACCTTCCAAAAGCTTAAGTGTTAAGTTCTTTCTTCCTTTGAACCTGTGAAGTCCTCCATGTCCTTCCAATAAATGTCACAAGCCCTTTTTGTTAAAAGTCTGTTTTTCTTGCTAAGAAAGGTAGGATTAAATTGATATGTATCTATTAAACCTTATTCTTTTTCTTTTTTAGTTAATATTATTTTTTAAGATGTGGTCTCTGTCACTCAGGCTAGAGTACAGTACAGTGTTGCAGTCATAGCTCACTGTAGCCTTGAAGATCCTCCTACCTCAACTTCTGGAGTAGCGGGATGACAGGTGCACACCACTATTTTTACTTCTTGTAAAGGCAGGGTGTCACTGTAATGAAAACTCCTGGCCTCAAGTGATACTTCCACTTCAACCTCACAGAGCTACTGGATTTAACTTTTATTTACTTGTTGGTGATTGCTTAAGATTTTTTAGGAGCAAATGTGATTTCCACTAAAATATGATTTCTGATACAGTTTATTTGTTGGTATGGATAGGAAAAGTAGTTTGCTATCTTATTATTAAAATACTAATAGTTTATGGCCACTGGTGATAATTTTATCCCCTACCCTCCCTTATTTCCACTGTCATGTTCAATGTTAACAGAAATGATGGAGATGGCTATCTCATTAGAGAAAGAGTGAGCAGAAAAGGTGTTTTAGAAGTTTTTTCATTTGCCCTGAAGGTTCCAATAATGCTACTTTCATTTTTTTTATTTATTGGTTCCTTATTATCAGTTATTAGTATACATTTTTCTACCCAATATTAATACTTTTCCATTTATAAGCTTTATTTTATATAAAAATTCTATTTTAAATATATGATCCTGGGTACAATTGAGTTTTTTGGTTTTTTTTTTTAGAGACAGAGTCTCATTTTGTCACCCTTGGTAGAGTGCTATGGCATCACAGCTCATAGCAACCTCCAACTCTTGGGCTTAGGCGAGTCTCTTGCCTCAGCCTCCCCAGTAGCTGGGACCACAAGCGCCCAACACAACGCCCAGCTATTTTTTTGTTTTTGCAGTTTGCCGGGGAACATATTTGAATCCGCCACCCGTGGTGTATGGGGCCAGCACCCTACTCACTGAGCCACAGGTGCTGCCCCAATTGAGATCTTTTTTGCGGTTAATGTTAAATGTAAAGGTACATTTATCTAGAATGTGTGGGGGGTGGATTATATTCAGAACTGATTCCAAATATAGGCTAATGGGGCTTTCAGGGTCTGCTTCTTCCCTGAAAAATGGCATTGTTTTCATTGGCAGAAAGGAATTAGAAGAATGCCTACCGAGGATGTTTATCAGGTTCTTGATCCTGTAGACTGTGACTTTCTTTTAAATAGTGCTATGGAGATTTACAACAACTTTTTTGTCTTCCCCTCAAAGAGGCAATATTCTTAACACTGTTTTGTGATTTAAAGTTAGTCTTTAACACTTTCAGATAACACTAGGAGGAACAGTTTCAGATATGAACAATCTCATGGCTTTCTAACTAAAATGACTCCAGTGTCGGGGCTAATGCCTGATTGCTTTCACTCCTGTCTTCTACACCATGTGTATGACTTACCTTTGCTTTCTTGGGTGATTAGTTCCTTTTTTAACTCTCAAAAATAATAACAGTTTCTGATTTAAATTTTAACCTTTCGACCTGTTGCGAACAATTGGGAGAATTTGATAATACTCTTACTTCCATGTCGTTATTGTTAGGATCAAAGGAGATTTCATGAAAGGGAAGGAGTCCACGTCTAGGGGAGTTAGTCCAGGAGGTGCACAGGTACCAGGAAGTTGGTTTGCATCACTGCTGGCAAAGGGAATTGATTCTAAACCCCAGCATCAAAGCCCATTTGTTCACATTCATGTCTTAGAAATTCTCTTTCCAGTGGTAGAAGTTTCAAATGTTAGACCCGCCCATGGACAGATTTGAGTACAGTACTTCTAACGCTGCCCTCTCTTTTCTTTCTCTCCTAAGTGCGCTGTGCTGAGTGGTTTATTGCAGTGACCCAAACTGAGCCTGGTACAGCTGTTTGCATTTCTCTTGAAGTGGCAAGTGGATGGAGGCCATGTGGCTAAGCCGGACTGGGGCATCTTTTCATCTACAGATGTTCTAATGTACTTAACATTTTCCAATACTAGTAACCTAGATAGCCTAAATACCACAGCAGGATCTGATTAGCTTTTTCAGATCGCTGCCTTTATTTGCTGTTTGCAGAAAAGCTTAATCTAGTGCTAGAGATCAGGCTTCCTGCTGAGCTCTCGGGTAATTTTCTCTCCTCCTTTGTTTTCACAGTGGCAGGCATTAGTGAGAAGATTCCTCCTCCTCCTGAATTAAAGCTATAAAGTATTAGCTATAGTAGCAAAGCATAAAAAGAAGGAAGAAAACCCATCGGAAAGGGAAGACTGTTTACTCATACTAAATAGTTACCTTTTTACATAAAAAAGTAGAAGAGTTTTAGTGTGAACTCAGACCTCAGTCAGTGCACATCTGTGAGGTTTTCTTAGATGTTGGTTGTATCTACTTTGCAAGGATGCATGTTTTTCATTTTTATCATATTAAATCAAACTCATTGTTATCAGAAGAGTTACGTTTACTAGCCTCAGCAGTGGCCTTGGTTTCGCGCGCTCCTTCTTTTCAGGATTGATACCCTTTCACTCATGATATTTGAAAAGAACTACCACCACCACTGCAAAAAAAAAAAAAAAAGACAAATTCTAACTTTCTTCATTTTTGTGATGTCCATTTGCTCACCCAAGTCGAGAAATTTGAAATTTTTGTAATTCACTTTGTAATTTGTGGTAAACTATAATGGTAGAGGTGGTCTAACATGATCTTTAATAGGTTTATAAAATTAGACCATGACCTTGACTATTTCGATTGTATTATTGTAACCCTTGGCGGAGAAAGAATAGTTTTTACTTTAGAAATTAGTTGGTCATTCAGAGCCTAGTAATTATATTTAACTAAAAATGTTTTCATAGGTTTTTAAGTTTTCTAACATTTTAGAAATTAGGAATGGCGTACTATAAGATAGTAAGCTCTTTTGAGGAAAAATTTCTATAGACAAATGATGATCTTTAATATACTTTATATTTTAGTTTTCTTTCTGGAAACAGTAACTTTTAGTTGTGTAATAGGTATAAGGAATGATTTTTAGAGCAGTAACTCAAATAATAGAATGGCTCTTCCTCTTATTTTTGGAAGTAGAAGACATTTCATTTGCATTTGAGTAGGCACAATGAGCACAGGGCCAGGAGACCCCAACCAGTATTGCTTTTTTCTAATTATTCACAAATGATCCTAATTGTGGGTAGCCACTGTATTTGTGTATGAAAAAGAGATTGATTTAGATTGTTTGGGATGCTTTAACTAAGTTTTGTATCTTTAGAGTTCATGCTCATATAACAAAAATGTCTAAATTCTGCATAAATCAGCCTATAACAGAGAACTGTATGTTAAGAGCAGCTCCTTGCCTTCACTCTTTTAATTTTCCCTGGAATGTGTGTGTGTGTTCTGCGTCTACATCACATAAGTGAATAGGATCCTTACAACACTGGAGAGTGTTTACATTTTATTTTCACTCCTATCATAATCAGAAGCCACTCAAGGTATAACTTAGCTCACAAAAGCAAGTAGTCAATGGCATTATAAATGGTGTAATCTAAAGCTTTGAAATAAATCAGGGATAACAAATAAGCTTTCTCACCAAAGGAGCTTATTTTTGTATATTTTATACATGTATCCTTCAAAATACTACAATACAGTATTTCTTTATAATGTTAACTTATTCCTGAGCTGAAATTTATACTATATCTTACAAACTTTATGAAATATGAATACTGTTAACAGGTGTAAAATGTGGTCTGTTAAAACGTTATGAAGGACTTTGCTTCTGTTTATTACGTGGTTAACTAGTATCCATACTAAAAGAATTGCACATTGCTGTTTGACATATATCCCATGGGCTATTCTGATGATTTTAGGTTTAAGTCACAAAGTATTGGCTAACTGTACGGTTTAGATGACTCATTTGGCATAAAGGTGAATCGGACTTTTGATTGGTCAATGTTGATATTACTAAGCTCCACTTTCAGTTAACTTGTTTTTTAGAATCAATTCCATGTATCAACCCTTAATAAGCCTTTTTCTTTGGAATCTTTTCTCTTTTTTAAGTTTTATTATCTTGCAACAAAATAACAGACATTTAAAATATAGAGTTTCTACTGTTTCCAGGGAAGTGCTTTTACTATAACCTTCTGTCTCATGTCATCAGTAACTCATTTATTAAAGAAAGGAATAGCTGCAATAGTTAATTGCTCCTTTGACACACCTCATTTTCTTTAATAACAACAGAAAGCTAATAGACTAGGGTATAGCCTCAACTTTTTGGAAACATGCAACTTTTACTACTTTAAAATATAATTGGTTTCTTTGTTCAGTGCATTAAAAACAAGGAGGAAAAGCTGAAGTCTGCCAAGCCAGGTGTTTCTTGTTGGCAGCCCGCTCCCTAATGACTCTGCTCTCAGGGAGCAGCTGCCTACTAGTCAGCTTTGTGCTGCCCATTGTTGCTACACACCCCTCGTTAATACACATGCTGCCCCGGGCAGACCCAAGAATGACATCAACTTGCTTATCTTAGAAACCTCCAACCTGACGCAGGGTGCTGAGTTTGGCTTGCATCTGCCCAGCCAACTAATTGTGAGCTTTCTGGCCTGTGATTGGCTGTTAGTCCACTCAGTAAGAGGTTAAGCAAAGACACTGCTATTCCATCTGTTCAACCATTCATTGTTCTTCTTGCCTGCCTGGAAGTCAGCAGCTAAAATTGTGTTAAGGAGTTTACTGTGAAGCTGCTACAGAAACCAATGTCTTTGTATTTTCCTGCTAACGTGAGTATCTGTGCTACTTAATGCCTTGGAAGTTAAACTTTGATAAATAGTCAGAGTATAAATATCAACTCTGTAAAAGATAGAAAGCACCTCAAACGAAAGCCTGCAAATTGTTACATAGTGCCAAGCTACCAGAAAATTCCGTTCTTTCTGTAAAATATGTCTGTGAAGCAGATTTTTACATTTTTATATTCTGGAGTTATGTACATAATTACTTATAGGTTCATGAACATGGCCTCAAGCATGGCATGTAATCATTTGGAGCTTAATGACAAGTTATAAAAGAATTCTGATATTTTGATAAACAATGATGTAGATTTTATATTGTCAGTATCTTAGGTTTCTTAAGATACCATTGTCATACCTTTGTGCTCTTAAAATGATGGTAAGATTGAACATGTTTTTTTTTTCCCCCATTGTCTAAAAGTCTAGCTTGGGAAGATGGATTGAAGTAGGTGGATGTTTCAGCTTGTTTTAAATATGGTGATTTAGCATTCAGTTGCTTTGTCAGCCTTTTAAATATTCATGTACAGTTTCTAATATCTTTTCTCCCACCTGCTTTTTCTTTGCATTAGTTTCAGATATTAGTCTGAAGAAGTCATTCAAAGAACTATTGCTTTCAGAGGCTCCGTAATGGGGAAGAGAGGAGACAAAGGCTTACATCTATCAGTAGGGAGGAAAAGAAAGAGCATAAAGGGTTAAAAAGAGGTTTTCATTTCTACCACATGCCCTATTGTGTGAACATATGCATAGGCCCATTGAAAGTTCTCAGAAGATGGGCAGCCACCAGTTGCTGGTCTCCTGCAGTTCCAGTAGACATCTGTTGCCCCAGAGCATTAACCAATCTGTTCAAAGGGACATCCTTCCTTTGTTAGCTAGAGGGGTGCAGACAACAGCACTCAGTCAAATACAATGATAATTAAATACACAGGGACTACAACAGTAGGTATTTATTACATATTCATTATTTTATTTTCATTGTTCTTATAGTATTACCATTTGGATAACAACCAGAACCCACTTTTATGGCATTGTAACTTTTACATTACAAACAAATAAATTGGTTTAACAAGTTTATGGTCTAATATTCCTGCTCAATAGGAGGCTCTCTAGCATACAGAAAAATTTTTTTTTACCTGATTTGAGATAAATAATTATCCAAGTTATCTAATGGGAACTTTCAGAAAACCTCTTCACTAAATGGAAGAATTTTATTGTAGGTGATAAATTTCTAGTGAGTTATCTTTACATCATAAACCTGCATTCAAATAATACGAAGTTTCTTTTGGCAATTAAGAGAACTAGCTGTACTTCATCGTCTTCTACAAAATTAACATGTAAATTTAGTTCTCTTTAACAAATATTATTTGATTTTTAGTTTACTTTTGGCAAGAAATATTAACTTTCTGATCCAGTATCTGGAGGGAATCTATGGGGTCATGATCTGACCTACTTTGTGAAGCTGTGTGCTGCTTCTTTGTGAAATGAGGATGATTGCCCTTGTTTAATATTTAGTTGATTAAGATGGTTTAAATAAGTTTCCATTTGAGTAAAGAAAAAACTTAGAAGTTTAATAAGTGGGCAGAAATGTATTGAAATGAGGAGAAAGGCATTGTCTGCTGTACAGGTAATAACACGTTTTGTGATGTTAGTGGCATTGTGTAACTCTTCTTCAAAATTACATTGATTGTTTTGAAGGCCCTGAAGAAAATAAAGATCATCCGCCACTCTTTCTCTAAAGTTTCTCATAATAATTCCCTGTGAGCTTTACTTATTCCATTACATTAACAAATACTGAAGCCTATAAAATATTTTGTTTTTAAATCATTAGACTAGCATTTAACTTTTTATGGATGATTTCAAGATTTTGAAAACCAAATTCTTGGTTAAGTGCTATATTAAGCCAGGATAATCTTTTACTGACTACAAGTAGGTAAGAAAGCATTCTAGAGATTAAAGTTTCAAAAACTGAAATTTTACTATTTGCATCAACACAAAACAGGTTATTTCAAATTTATATTATGTGATAGAGAATATATGTGAGGCTTATAGGCCTGGAAATTGAACTCACTTGTCCTTATTTGTATTGTTTCTTATTTAATCTATCATTACCAGAACTAAAAATCACTTAACTGCTCATTTAGGACAAGATGATGTGGGATAACTTTCTCTGAGCTGGGACATCCTGGGAGATGATGAAATGCCTATCAGTGTACAGAGGGTTCAGCCAGAATACTTTAAAACAAAAGGTATTTTGCCTAGTAAAACCGAATGCTAATTTTTTAAAAGTAGGTCAAGCACCAGTACAGTGTACCCCCTGATTGCATTAATGTATACAGCTATGATTTAATTAAAAAAATAAAAAATAAAAGTAGGTCAAGCTTCCATTTATCTGTAGCATTAAAAAATAGCCTAATAATTATAAATTTGTAATTTAAATGTTATATGCAGTTTACATAAATTATAAGTTAAAGGTATATGGTGTTCACTATATTTGCATATAAATGAATTTTGTATGGTTTAATATAAAAAACAAACATCCCAATTATTTTCTCCCTCCTATCATTATAACCATACAAAATTATATAGTAGAGCAAATCTAGGTACTGCTATCAACACTTTTTTAAAATATTAGATTGAAGATATAGAAAGATTTCAGTAGTTTTTAAAGTAGTTAATTTTTAGTTTAAAAATTTATAGTGTTGGTTTTATTTCTTTGAAAAGGTGAAAAATTAAAAATAATTTCACTTCTCCTTTAAGCAAAACATTTCATTTTAATGTTCCCCTCTGGGTGTATTTTTCGAAGTACTTATCTTATCTTATATAGTAAAAGCTCAAATCTTTTAAAAACCCACTGCTGCTCAATATTAAAATAATATTGCCTATTTCAATTCAGAGATTGGTCAGCAAGTCATTATCTTGAAGAATTATCTCACAACAGCACTTATGCAAAACCCAAACTTTTCAGTGGAGATCAAAAATGTTGCCCATTAAACGTACTTCCTGCAGTCAGAGCAGATTGTGGGGTTTACCGAACAATGATGTCGGAGCTTCCAGATTGGTTTGGCAGCTGCATTGTTCTCGGAGGGTAAACCAGACGCACTTAAGTCCCAGTCTCTTTTATAGGCTTTTGTTCATACCAAATTATTCTTTCACTGCACTAGCATTCATGATGGCATGTTAAGGAGTGCAGCTTAGCAACCAGCTTCTGGTTGCCAGGCAGCCCAGCTACCAATAGGTTTTCCTTGTTTAAGATACTTTTGGTGGGAGCTCTACGAAGGCCACAGTGTGGATTTTTCTTTTAACTGTATCCCTTTATTAGGAGGATGCTGTTGTGATTTGTTACTTGCATTATGGTGTTAGTATATTACAGTAGTTAATAAATCACAGGGTGTACAGATTTGCTTTCAAAATCCCTGTCTTCAATTCTAAGTAGTTAGGTTCATGCATATCCATATTAATAGGTAAAAAATTGAAATATATGCAGCTTCACAATGAAGCTGATGAATGCAGAGCTGCTGTAAGGGATATTTCTTTTTTTTATCAGTTGTGCAATCGGGGGCTAGGAGAGTTTCATGTTTCTTTAAAACTAATGAATGCTGTATTAGTAGGATAATGATATTAAAGTTGTCTGTCTTCTCAGGGACTAAACTCCCAAAGAATCTCCCATTGAAGAGTGTAGGAATAATTCTACACAGAAGGAATTTGAAGTGTGTTGTGAAGCTAGAGATTTCATATTCTCTTCTCTAGTATTCATCATAATTAATAAAATTTATTTTATTAGGTCAAAATACTTGATGCTTGCAAGTTTACCAGGTATGCTTTTCAAATTTATGACTCCTCACAAAATCACTTAGTGTTTTAACATTGTCTAATAACTCTTTTCTAGTGTAAATACAATGCTAAGGAACTTTAGAATAAGATGTTTTCCAAATTTTCTTTCTGAGGTTTTTAAAGTCTGTGTTTTATGGCAGTCTAAAGTTCAGCTACCAATGGCTTGCTAATATTATACCTGGGTGGAACACTGGATTTGCCTTAATAAGTAAACCACAGATGGGGATATAGTTATTACAGTGAAGCAATAGAAAAAATAGCCTTGTCTGTCCTGTCTTTGGTAGAGAAAAAAATTATTATTTCCAATAGATTTTAAGAAAAAAATAGTAACAGTAAAAACATTTAAACAGTAAAAGTATTCCCATGTGGGGGAAATAGGAGAAGACTTTTTAACAAAATGCAAGTTAGTAGCTTATTAATGTGATGCTATCCAGAAATATTTTCTGCCATGAAATTCAAGAAACTAAGATAACATTTTTTATTGAACATACTTAAATTATTTGCTACTAATTTTATGTGCTATATTTAATTTCTCTGCTTTTTATAAATGCACATAGAATAAAACAACTTTTATTTTTTCTTGTATTAAAATAGACTGTCGTATCCCTGGTGCTTAATAAGGGTAGTATGATGCTAAAAATTACATTGTGTCTACAGGTGAAACATACTGAATGCACAATATAAAGGTCTTAACACAATAACTAAGAAAATGCCATGAGTGCTATGTTAACCAGTTTAATGAAAATATTTCAGATTGTATATGAAACCAGCACGTTGTACCCCACGATTGCATTAATGTACATAGCTATGATTTCATATAAAATAAAGAAAATAAAATAAAATTACATTGTGTCAGTGTGTTCCATACTCACAAAACCAGGACTATTACAGCAAAACTTTATTCATCTCTAAGGCGAATTTAATTCACTTATAATTATTTAATTCCTTGCTAGCCATTTTAGAATTTGAAGTCTTTCATTACATTATCTACATTAGTTTTGAAACTTCTTTAGATTGTTGTTAAATATCTAAATTAATTAGCCAGGTGTTGTGGCAGGCGCCTGTAGTCCCAGCTACTTGGGAGGCTGAAGCAAGAGAATCGCCTAAGCCCAGGAGTTGGAGGTTGCTGTGAGCTGTGTGACGCCATGGCACTCTACCGAGAGCGATAAAGTGAGACTTCTGTCTCTACAAAAAAAAAGAAAAAAAAATCTAAATTAATGACAATTTTCAAGTATGATAAGTTAATGTTTTCTTTCTACATGGTCTTCTCTTTAAAAGAATTTTTACTGATTTTTATGACTTCTATTATAGAAAATACAAATAGTCTGTCATGGCATATTTAAAGTATGCTATTTGGTAATACTCTGTATGTCACTCTAGAATTATGTATCTTTCTAAAAGTGGAAAAATCTCTTCCATCAAAGTGAGAAAGAAGCATGATATAGTGGGAAAGCATGGGGTCTGGAGTCAGAGGAAACTAGGTAAAAAAAAAAATCCAATTCTGCTTCGTACTCACTCTGTTGACTTGGAAGAATTACATGCATGGCCCTTCCAACTCATAACTTCTTCATCTGCAGGATAGAGCATGATGGTATCTTGGCAACAGTATTATGAGGGAGGAGAAGGTGTGGATAAAATACAAGTAGAGAGTTAATAGTTTAGTGATTATCTTTTGACTTCTCTGTTAAGACAGAAATTAAATCGTGGATATGAAATTCTAACGATTTTACATTTTTCTCTAGGAATACGGGGTGCTTTGCATTCAGGAATACAGAAAAAACAACAAGGTGGAGTCAAGTGCACTGAACAGCTTCATGGGCTTGAAGGATCACCTGGGGCATGACCTTGGCCACCTTTATGTGGAGGGCACTGACCCACAGTTAAGTGCAGCTGTACCTTGGTCAACGGTAGAGAAACGAACAATGGATACAGTTAATGCTGGGAAGGATGAAAAAGAGGTGTCTGAGGAGAATGTAAGTTCTGGTGACTCTGAAGAAAGCACAAGTTCTGATCATGAGTCAGAGCAATTGAGTAGCATTTCCATAGAGCAGTGCTCATTGACCAAGACTCACAGACAACTGTGTAGGTCTCCCTGTTTAGAGCCTCATGTACTCAAGCGCAGTGAAATCTTGCAAGACTTTAAACCGGAAGAGTCTCAGACGACATCCAAGGAGGGGAAGACACCTCCTGAAGTGGTACGAGAATACCAAACAAAACTGGAGTTTGCACTTAAGTTAGGTTATTCTGAAGAACAGGTTCAGCTTGTGCTAAACAAACTTGGTACAGATGCTTTAATCAATGATATTTTGGGAGAACTTGTCAAACTTGGAAATAAAAGCGAGGCTGATCAAACGGTTAGTACCATTAATAGTATAATGCGGGAAACATCTTCCCTGGAATCTCAGCGGTCTGAATCTCCAATGCAAGAGGTTGTAACGGATGATGGTGAAAATCTGAGACCAATAGTTATAGATGGTAGCAATGTGGCAATGAGGTAAGTGGAAAAATCCTTGCTGAAAATTATTACCAAATGATCTTTAAAAGTTACTTCTAACGTTGTGGCCATTTTCCTTGACAGGCCATTAAGGTCAAGATTATTCTGTATCCCAATATTTGTTTTAGAAAACAGTTTTCTCTCTTCTTTTAGAGCACATAGCCATCATCACCTCATTCATCACTGTGTAAAGACCCTCTTTTCTCTGATATATCTTATTCCTTATCCTGCTAAATTATTATGGTATGAAAATTTAGTGTATATTTTTGATTTAGCGTTGATCACTAATTTGAAATAAAGAATCTGAAGATGATAATACTCAACAATTTTGAAATCTAGTTTATTTCTACATATAGTTGCAATAACCGTAGGAAAAACCTCTAATTCTTCTAGAAATAAACAATTTTATTGATTTGAGAATAAATATATCATTTGAAGTGTCTTGCTCCATTCAAATGCAATTCAAACTCTAATAAAAGTTTTTTGATGAATTTTGACGGATCAAAATATAAAGCACATCCAAATTCAAGCAATATGTAATTAACTGCCACAATGTTCAGGAGGATAAAAAGATCATAAGTATGAAAGCATCTGTTCTTTTTCTGGGGAACTTAGAGTTTTCGTATGTTGTTTCTCAGAAGGTGACCAGAGGATGCCTTCCACAGACTCAATTGGGGAATTTGTTAAATATGCTGATTCTGTAGCAAACCATGTATGTCATATTAAATTTTCTCTAGTGCCTACATTTAAAAATTAAAAAGAAACAGGTATAATTACTGTGAATAATATAACTTCTTTATGCTAATATATCCAAAATGTCATTCTAATATGTAATCAATTTTACATAGGAGATTCTGTGTTATTCTTTGATAGTCAGTAATAATGCAATTAATGTCATTGCATATTCCTTGCAATCTGCTGTGCCTCTTATGCTTAGAGTAAATCTCATTTCAGAATAGCCATGTTTCAAGTGGCAGCAGCCATATGTGGTTGTTGGCTACCATTTTGGACAATGTGGTCCTAGAGTCCCACATAGACCTACCAAGACAAGTTCAAAGTGTAACCCAAGCTTTCTTTTGTAAGAAGTATCCTTCTAATAATGATGTGAACTGAAATTTGAGAACTGCTGCTTTTAGTAGGCAGTAACAAGTTCTTCCACATGCAAGTTTGAGGAGGACCAACATGGTTAATTCTCCAAATAACCTTTTCAGGTGGAGGCAACATTGTCTTTCTTTTATTTATAAGCAAATGAGATGATTCAAAGTACTTGCCAAGACAAAACATAATTCTAACCCAAATATGGCTGATCTTCACTCTTCATCATATAATAAAAGGGGTAAAACTAAGTTGAAAAGAGTCAAGCCAGACATTGCAAGGTCTTGCATGCTAGGCCAGAGAACTTTTATGTGGTTCTGCAAGATAAGGGTAATCGAGGGTTTGTGAGTAGAGGAGTGTTAAGAATTGTGCCTTATGCTGATAATTTTGCAGTGATGTATAGAAGGAGGTAAAAGAAGATAATTTTGGAGCAAATAGGTGTGAAAAACAGGTATGATTTTGAGAGGCCTTCAGTAAGATTACCTCTCCATTTCATTTTTTCCAAACTTGTCTCCAAAATAATTTTTTCTTTGATAATTATAACTGTGTTATGATTGCCTCAGTGATAATATTTAAGGCCAAAAACCACACAGTTACCAAAGGAGAGAGTAGTGAGGGAAGGTCACAGATCCTTGAGGAACACCTGCAACCATGGCTGTATACATAGTCAGAATTACTAGAGGAATTTGTAAAAAAAAAAAAAAAGTACATCTTTCGGCACTCTACTCTTATGGAACATAGAACTAGTCTCTAACCATGTGAATCCAGTGCTTTTTTTATTTAATTTTTTTCTTAAATCATAGCTGTATACATTAATGCAATCATGGGATACAATGTGCTGGTTCCATATACAATCGGAAATATTTTCATCAAAGTGGTTAACATAGCCTTCATGGCATTTCCTTAGTTATTGTACAAAGACATTTGTATTCTGCATTTAGTAAGTTTTACCTGTACCCTTCTAAGATGCACTGTAGGTGTGGTCCCACCAATTGCCCTCCCTTCCCCCATCTCCCATCCCTTCCCCTCCCTTGCCCCTTTGCCCATATTCTTATGCTATAATTGGGTTATAGCCTTCATATGAAAGCTATAGATTAGTTTCACAGTAGGGCTGAGTACATTGGATACTTTTTCTTCCATTCTTGAGATACTTTGCTAAGAAGAATGTTC
The DNA here is from genome assembly GCA_963573935.1 of Arctocebus calabarensis. Classification (NCBI taxonomy): domain Eukaryota; kingdom Metazoa; phylum Chordata; class Mammalia; order Primates; family Lorisidae; genus Arctocebus; species Arctocebus calabarensis. Next base: position 10,854 of record CAUYON010077621.1, on the reverse strand, counting down.
CAGCTCCATCCATGTAAACATGAAAGAGGTAAAGTCTCCATCTTTCTTTAAGGCTGCGTAATATTCCATGGTGTACATATACCACAGTTTATTAATCCATTCGTGGGTCGATGGGCACTTGGGCTTATGACTTGGGCTGCAATAAACATTCTGGTACTAATATATTTGTTATAATGTAATTTTTGGTCTTCTGGATATATACCAAGTAAGCAAGACTATTTCATAGCCTTAACTATAATAATAGATATTTAACTGGTATTTATGATAAATTGTAGGAATAAGAACATAGATAAGTTAAAGACATGAGAAATACTATTTCAATTTAAAAAGGAAAACTAAACCTGGAAGATTTTTCTTATGCATATGTGCTTTGTGGACAAGTCATACTATTAAGCTGAATTTTAATCAATTCTAATAAAGTTTTGTAGGACTCACACTGCACTTTGTAGGGAAAAGACATGCATTTTGCCTCCAACTAAATATAATAAAGCATTTGCATTGTTTCATATACTTTTATTCTTTATAAGTCATGCATTATCTGAAATAAAGCTGTGTAGATACACAACAGGATGAGAGTGAAAATTTTCTGCTAAATAACCTATGCATGTAAAGAGGAAAAAGGCAGTAATTCTAAACAACTTGTTTCCCTATCAGTGAGCCACATTTACATCATAATTATTGTTCAACATTTTTAAACTGTGCTAGGCCAAGTCTCAGTTATTATTATAATTTATTCATTTGTTCTGTAGCTATTTGTGTTCATTTCTAGATTGCTCCATTTTATTTCATCCTTGTAAATATTCTGCCTGGTTAAAAATAAAGAGAGGTTATGACTCTTAGTGGTGAATCACAAAGATAAAATATAAAAGAAACATTTCTAAAAAGGGAGAAAAGATGATCGATATTTAGTTAATTTATAGTTGCTTATTATGTAGTATGCCAAAATTAACTTGCTTTGTAAATTTCTCAATTACTTGAAATTATATTTCAGGCTCTGTATTAAAGATTTATAGTGATGTATTTTATTTGACACTACAATATTTAGTGTATTTTTAGCAGTTTAAAAGTGATGATTTGCATAAACCACATCCATCTTTATTGGAGTTAAATAAAATTGCTCTTACATTACTTACATAATTGATTTAATTATAGTGTTAGACTTTAAGGAACAACCTTTTCACTCTTCTAAGTTATATATGTTACAGGTGATATTTCTGCCTGAGTGCTCTAAGCTGGATGTGATTTTGCTCTGATTTAGGCTATAATTATTAGCCTTGTACGGAATAACATTGTCAATAGGCCTGCCTTATTAAAAAAGAATAATTTCCCCATTGGACATTATTTTCCAAATTTAATTTCCATATAATTGTCCATGCCTTAATGCTAAATGTTCAATTATTGTATTTAGCTTCTTGAGAAACTTCCATGCAGTTTTCTAATGTACATTCCTACCAATAGTATATAAGGCTTCCCTTTTTTCAACACCCTTAAAAATACTTACCTTTATCTTTTTGATCTGATAAGTGTGAGGTAATATCTTATCTTGGTTTTAATTTTCATTTTCTTAGTGCTCACTGATTATCTTGGTCTGTTTTGTGCTGCTATAACAGAATACCACAGACTGCATAATTTATAGTGAATGGGAGTTTATTACTTTATAGTTACAGAGGTTGAAAATCCAAAATCAAGAGGGAGGCACTGATAAGAATCTTCATATTGCATAAACCCATGGTAGAAAGGCAAGAGAGGTGAAAGAGTTGAGAGCACAGAGGAAATGAATTTGTCCTTGTATAAGGAACCTATCCCCACAAAAATAGTGTTGACCCATTCACGAGTTAGTGAACCCATTCAGAGTTCTTCTAGCCTACTCACCTCTTGAAGATTTCACCTCATGATACTCTTACAACAGCAATTAAATTTTAAAATAGGCTTGAGAGGAGACACTCAAATTATAGTAGTAATGTTGAACGTGTTTTTATATATCTGTTGGTCATTTGTATGTCCTCTTTTGAGAAGTGCCTGATCAGTTGCTTTGCCCATTTTTTAATCAGGCCATAGAGTCCCTGCCATTTCCTGCCATTGAACCTCTTATATAAGTATTAACCAGTTAACAGATATATGGCTTGTAAATATGTTCTTTTAGTCAGTAGGTTCTCTCTTCACTCTGCTAATTGTATCCTTTCTTAGACAGATTTTTTTTAGTTTGACTTAACCCTATTTGTCAATTTTTGCTTTTGTTGCCTGAGCTTTTGGGGTCATATGCAAAAAAAAAAAAAAAAAAAAAAAAACCACACACACACAAAAAACAAAAAAAATCATTGCCCAGACCAACGTTGTGTAGTTTTATCCCTGTGTTTTCAGAGTACTTTTACAGCTTCAAGTCTTATATTTAAGTCTTTGATATATTTTGGGTTGATTCTTGTATAAGGGTTGTGGCAAGGGTCCAATTTCATTCTTCTGCATGTTTAGTGGACACTGTAAATTGAAATGGCTGTTTTAGTCCTTTGTATGTTCTTAGTACTTTGTACTATAGTTTTAAATCAGATTTGTTCTTATTGCTCAAGATTGCCTGTCTCTTTGGGGATTTTTGTGGTTCCATATAAATTTTAGGATTTTTTTTCTCTCATTGTGAAAAATTAACATTGGAATAAAAAGACAATCACCTTTCTATGTAAATATCAAAAGAATTTGAAATCAGTGTTCCAAGAAGTATCTGCACACCCATGATCACTGCAGCATTATTCACAAAACCAAGTTATGAAATCAACCTAAATGCACATTTAAACAGATGAATAGATAATGAAAATGTGGTGTATGTACACGATGAAACACTACTCAGCCTTTAAAAAGAAGGAAATTCTGTCATTTTTTGCAACACAGATGAAAGTGGAAAACATTATGCTAAGTGAGATAAGACAGGCAAAGAAACAAAAATATCACATTCTCACTTCTATTTGGAATCTAAAACAATTTAATTTATAGAAAAACAGAGTAGAATGATGATTATCAGAGGCTAGGAGTTGGGGGAAATAGGGAGATGGTCAACAGGAAAAAGTTTCAGGTAAATAAGAAGAATAAAAAATAAAGTGTTTGTGATCTATTATACAACATGATGACTATAGTTAATGTGTTACATATTTCAAAATTGCTGAAAGAGTAAATTTCAAATTTTCTCCTCACAAACATCATAAGTATTTGAGGCAATAGGTATGTTAATTAGCTTTATTTAATCCTTACCCTTTGTATAACATCACTATATACCAAATAAATATATACAATAATATTTTGTCAATTTACAATAAAATAAAATTAATAATTATATTTAATTTTACTATAAAATATAAGATTTCATTCTTTTGATAAAATAGTGTTCCATTTTATATATATACACACAAACACACACACATTTTATTTATCCAATCATCTGACACTTAGCTTGAGTCTATATTTTTGCTATTATTTATAGTGCTGCCATAAATACATAAATGCAGGTATCATTTTCATGTATGTTTTCTTTTCTTTTGGGTAGATACCCAATAGTAGGATTACTAGATAGAATGGTAGATCTATTCTGAGTTCTTTGAGAAATATCCACAGTGTTTCTACATAGAGGTTCTACTACTTTACATTCTCACTAACAGAGTGTAAAAGTCTTCATCCTTGCCAAAATCTGCTATATTTTGACTTAATAATAGCCATCATGATTGGTGTAACATGGCATTGAGTTGTGGTTTTCATTTGTCTTTCTCTAATTCTGATTAGTGATGTTGAGCAATTTTCCATATGCTTATTGACCATTTCTGTCTTGTTTTGAAAAACATTTATGTCCTTAGTCCATTTTTTAATGGGATTATTTGTTTTCTTACTGTTGTTGTTGAGCTGCTTGAGATCTTCATGAATTCTGGATGTAAGTCCCTTGCTGAATGCAGAGTTGGCAAAAATTTTCTCTCATTCTGCAGGTTGTCTTTTCACATTGTTGATTATTTCTTTTGCTATGCAGAAGTGTTTAGCTTATTAATACCATTTGTATATTTTTATTTTTCTTGCCTCTGCTTTTGAGGTCTTAGTTATAAATTCTTTGCCTAGATCAATACCAAAAGAATTATGCATAAATTTTTTTCTAGTATTTTAATAGTTTTATGTTATACATTTAAGTATTTAATCCACAAAATCTTATAAGTAAGTTTGTGAATTTGCCACTGTACACTGACATTGTTATTAGCACTGCACAAACACCTTGGTACGGTTTCATAACTTTGTCATATCATTGTCCCACAGCTGTGTTCATGTTGATGTGTGGCAATGTATTGCTGAGTGGCTTTCATTATTGTTGTTGTGTGGTTTTGTGTGCATTTGTGAGAATGTTGGAGCTTCAATTAGAGCAATGAGCATACATTAAAGTTTTTGTTAAACTTGGCAAGAGTGGAAGTGAAATCAGAGACATGTTAGTCCAAGTTTATGGGGATAATGCCATGAAAAAAATAGAGGTGTACAAGTGGATAAACATTTTTCCAAAGGGAGAGAAGTGTCACTGATGAAGAGAGGTCTTGGTAGCCTGAAATGAACAGAACTGATTAAAACATGGCAAAAGTTCATTAAATTGTGTGTGAAAATCATTGGCCGAGTATGAGAATCAAAGCAGACCAAGTAAACATTGATAAACAGTTAGGAAAACCTTAACTGACAATCTTGGCATGAGAAATGTGTGTGCAAAAATGGTCCAGAAGGAACTTACCAAAGAGCAAAAGCAAAGGAGACTCAAAGTTTTCCAAAACCTTTTGAGAGACAAGATGATGTTTGGGGCCATGTAATCACTGGCAATGAAACATGGATGTACCAATATGACCCCAAAACCAAGTGTTGAAATGCACGATGCTCTGTCAGTCCAAATCAAGATTCAAAAACAATGTTGGTCACCCTTTTGCTATCAGAGGAATTGTTCATTATGAATTTGAACCAACTGATCAAATAGTTAACCAAGTTCAGTATTTGGAAGTGCTAAAAAGGCTACATGAAAAGATTAGACAAAAAACATCTGAACTTTTCACCAACAATTTATGGCTCTTACATCATAACAATACATCAGCTCACAGGACACTGTCAGCGTGAGAGTTTTTAGCCAGTAAACAAATAATTATATTGGAACACCCTCCCTACTCACCTCATCTGGTCCCCAAAGACTTTTTTCTTTACCACAGGTAAAGAAAATATTGAAATGACATTTTGATGATATTCAGGACATAAAAGGAACTATGTGAGTCATTATGAAAGTTTGAGATAGACAAAAATCAAGAATTGTAAAATCCATGTGGAAAAAAAAAGAAACCCTCCCAACAACACTGATAAACTAAGCAAGTTGAAACTTGAATGAGTCAATCAGAAAGGATGCTGTCCACTGTGTTTCCTGGAAGTGAAACAATGGGCCATAACATGGTCTCTGTCCAATTTTTGTAGTGACCTATGTATCAAGGCACTAGAACTTGGTTTGGGAATAATCCCTTTCTGCTTATAGAAGGATGGTATCTCCAGCCAGGTCATGCTGAGGCTTAACCCTAGTTATTAGTCTGTGAGTAATAAGGCAAAGTGGGGGAAGTGTAGCTTGTGAGCCATCTGCCTCAGGTGAGGTCTTTGCTTATTCTCCAGGGAAAGAAAGGCTGCTAACTTCTAACAATGAAAGTGAGACACTTTTGTCAGGGTTCCAGGAAATTGGAGGGCTTAGTATTGCCAAGTGCATCTATCCAGATGACACCATCTCACGTTTTATTGTCATAAGTCTTTCTTCTGAGGACCTTACTTTAGCAGAAAGGACTTACTGTTTCTATATTTTAGCCTTCTCAACATATTCCTCCAGCTACAGGAGAAAGATGTTTATTTAAATGCTGCCACTAAGACTTTCTGGCCTTCACACCTTTCCCTGAGTTGAGAGTGGTCTCAACTAATACTGTCATTGCCTTGCTTTAAGCACTGCAGTGGCACTTAACAGTGACCGCCCAAGTCCAGATGTGCTATAATGACCATTGCCCCCATGGTTTCCTGATGCTGTGCATAAGTGTCTCCTTCCATCTGTATTTTATCCCATTTCTTCACAGGTGAGATAACAATTGTGATGCTGTAGCACACCAGGAGTTATAACCACTGCTGTTATAACCAGCAATGAGGTTCTTGTTGCCAGATGGCTGGGAAGTTATCCAATTCTACCAACCAACCCTGAATATTAGATTTTTAACATAAGAACACACTGTCTCTGTATATGATCCCCCAAAACAGACTAGCTGATCCCTGGAGGTCAGGGATAAGCACATCCTGACATTGGTCAGGAAGGGGGAAGTGATACAGGCAAGACAGTCTTATCAAGAACATTACCCCTGGGCAGCTGGAGCTTAAAGGGGAGCTGGAGGAAACAGCCTGCACCATGCAGTTGTACCAGGTAATGAGGGAGCTGGGGTATTTTTATATCAAACACAAATATTGTCAGTTATTGGTTAAAGCTGTTTCCAGAATAAGCAGGACGTTTGCACAGGCAGAGTAGGCACCTATATTCAGGAAAGGTCTTCAGGTAAAGAAATTTAGGTGCTGGATGTTGGGAGGAGGGGAGACATGGATGAAAATGGTAAAGGGATGAATAGGTCTGGGCAATGCACTGGCAGCACCATTTGTAAGTGACTGGACTAACATTGCAGGATCTACACACGGTAGAATGAAAACAAGAGCACAGGTATTCTAACCCATGTTAGTGATCCTATGCGAGACCACTACTTTCACATTTGTGCTTAGAGGATATTGTCTAACTTTCACTTTGGAACGGCATATATAAAAATGAGTCCCAGTCCAATTAGTGAGAAAATTCCGTTTGTTGCCAGTCCAAGGACAAACAAACTAATAAACAAAAACTTGTCTTTTCTATTTTGAGCTCAGGAAATAGGGTTTAATATGCAAAAACAATGCTTTTATGTGCACAGGAGAAGGGGAGAGGAAAGAAGGATAAGGAGGATTTTTTTTTATTAAAGGAAAAGATCAAAACGAAGAAAAAAACAGCTTACACAAAGCTTTGTGTGATAAGTAAGAGTTTTTGTAACCCTGCAGGCTGCCCAAAGTTACTTTATAGTCAGCCAAAGCAGTGGCAGAATATAAATCATAACACATTATATTAGTCAGAGTTATTCAGAAAAACAGAACCAATAGGATATATGTGAAGAGACTTACTATCAGGAATTGGCTCATGTGATTATGGAGGTAATGATAATAATCTGCAAGCTGGACACCCAGGAAAGCAGGTGGCATAATTTCAGTCTTAGTCCAAATGCCTGAGAACCAGAGGAGCTGATAGTGAACATTTCAGTCCAAGGGCAAGAAAAGACTGATTTCCTACTCAAACAGGCAGCAGGAAATAAAAAGGGGTACTGCCCGTCTATTGTATTCAGGCCCTCCATGGGTTGGAAAATGCCAATTCAACAGTGGTGAGGACAATCCGCCTTATTCAGCCAACCAACTTCAATACTAATTTTGTCATGAAACACTCTCCTGTACCCAGAAATAATGTTTAACTCGGGCATTCTATGTCAAGGTGACACATAAAATTAATAAATTAATAGTCATGTGTACTCATTGACTTGTGGGAATGATTTTATAGTCTCCAGAGGCAGCTTTTCCAGGTGTTCTTTACTTTCTTTATTAGTTGGTTTCACTTCTCTTGGGCAACAGGTCATGGGCCATTCACTGCTATGCCCTTAGGAAAATGAGATCTATATCTAAGTCGATGTCTATCTCTTTGTCTGTATCTAAGGTTTCCCCAGGAGTAGCCACATACACCCAGGCATCCAAATATTTGCAAAATGAGCACTTTTCTTTCCTCACTGCACCTAATGTAGGTAGACACATGTATGCCTTGACCTCACCTCCACAGCCCTGTAGGGATGGTAGTGGAAGATGTAGAAAGTAAGAAAAAGATGATAGAAATCTCCAGCATGGGATGAGGGCACACTAGCTTAGAGAGCATGTAGTGAGCTCAAAAAGGACTCCAAACCTCAATTCGAGGCAGGGAACTTTTAGTTAGTGGTTCTGACCTCATCCCATGAACTCTAATGCCTTTATTTGAGTTCACCATAGATATATTTTTTGTTTCTGTAACTTCAAGGTATTGAAGTTGATACCTTAAAAGCATTACCTTGCTTAAAATAACCAATTATGAACTCAGGTTTATGTTTTGCCTGATTTCCCAGATTTAAGTTATTTAATAAGTTACTAGTAACTAGTAAGACAAGTCTGTATAACTAGACTCTGGTGGATTTCATGCTAATGCACAGAATATTGATAAGAGTTGCCAAAAAATTTAAGTTTCTTTTTTTAGTAACTGAATCATTTAATTAGCTGTATTCAAGAGTCTGCATTTTTATAGTACTTGTTCAATAATGTTATATCAAACATTTTCTTTCTGCCTTTATAATATAGTTCATTCAGAAATAAGTCTTTAGTTGATTTTATAAAGAGACAAATTTGGAAAGTTATAAGTTCCTTTAAAAATAGACATTTTTTTCCTCAATCTAGATGACCATAAGAATAATATTAGGGCTTATTTAAAATTATGAAACAAAACAATAGTTTTTATCCCTGAAGATTAGAATTCAGTGGCTCTCAGGACCTGGAAATCTTCATTTTGTAAAACTCTTCTAATGATTCTGATAAATCTTCTAGATTTAAGAAAACAATGATCAGGAAAGCATCTCAATTGGCTTTAAAGGGTTTATGTTTCACTAACAACTAAAACTCTTTATCGGGTGGCACCTGTGTCTCAGTGAGTGGGGCACCGGCCCCATATACCAAGGGTGGTGGATTTGAACACAGCCCTGGCCAAACTGCAACAAAAGAATAGCTGGGCATTGTGGTGGGCACCTGTAGTCCTGGCTACTCAGAGGCTGAGGCAAGAGAATCACCTAAGCTCAAAAGTTGGAAGTTGCTGTGAGCTGTGACGCCATAGCATTCTACTGAGGGTGCCAAAGTAAGACTCTGTCTCTAAGAAAATAAATAAATAAATAAATAAAACTCTTTATACCATTGTGATTATAGTTACATGAGTAATTTAAATTCTTTTGAACTTCTGTTACTTGATTTATAAAGTGAGAATGAGATTGCCTATTATTTTAATTGGTCTCTTTTGGTTGTAATAAACAGAAGTTTAGTCAAATTTACCTGAGATTACCTGAAGAAAACTGGGGTAGCTCTCAACACCATGTATATCTTTCTCTCTTTCACGAGCCAAAGGTATCTTTTTCATGGGGATTTTTTTCTGCTCCCTCATAACTTGGATTTTCCATGATTCCTTATGACTGGGATTGTACCTGATGGCTCTTCTCTCTAAACATCCTTTCATCTTTACTTGTTGCCATTAACTACTTTGTTCTTTCTGTTTCCCAATTCACATTTTTTTTTTAAGAGGGAGAATTGGTGACAGGTTAATTCTTTGTGCCAGGCTACATTGTACGGTGTGTGGTACTCTAGAAACTGCCCACTCTGAAATCAGGGCTCACTTCTGCTCAATTAGTTGGTACTAAAAGGCAAAGGGTAATGTGATATTAGACACAGATACCTGTAGGGATCCTGGAGATAAGACCTTGGACTTTAAAACAGAACATATGAGAAACATAATCAATGTCTATCTAACACGCTCACCACACATGGGTGTGTTCGTGCTCAGTTGAGATTACATGTATGAAAGAACTTTCTGAATTATATTCATTCTATTCATATTCATTATGTGAATATATTCATTATATTCATTCAAAATTCTATTCATATGTGAATCAGTAAAGCCACTATTATTTAAAGCATAACCATTCCATGGAAACATTATTGTTCCTTTTAAGAGACAAAATTAAAAATGAAAGATATAGTTTCAATAAATTCAAGTTGTTTTGAAAAATTTTCATTAATGAGCCCAGATGAATTGCTCTCTAAGCCACATTTGTATGTCACCTATTTATTTATTGTATAGTAATCCATCCCCCTTTTATCCAAGGTTTCACTTTTAAGATTTCAGTTATCTGAGGTTAATTGCGGTTCAAAAGTGTTAAATTAAAAATTCTAGAAATCAGGAATTCATAAGTTCTAAGTCAGGTACCATTCTGAGTAGTGTAATAAGATGTTGCACAATTCTGCTGTGTCCTCCTTGGGACATAAATCATCACTTCATCCAGTGTGTTCACACTGTTAGTCACCAACATTGTTTGTCCCTGATATCCAGCCATCAACATTGTCCTAACGTGATGCTATGGGATCACCCCAATAACATGATCCTTCTTTTGATATATCGCCAGAAGGTCAGTAGTGGCCCAATGCCATGCCATGATGCCTACGCTATTCACTTCACTTCATCTTATCACATAGACATTTTATCATCTCCCATCATGACCAGAAGGAGGGTGAATATAGTACAATGCAGTATTTTGAGAAAGAGGGAGTAACCCTATTCATGTCACTTTTATTACAGTTAAATTATTCATTTTATTATTAGTTGTTGCTGTTAATTTCTTACTATGCCTAATTTATAAGTTAAACTTTCATCATAAAATAAGAAAAGCATAGCACATATAGGGTTTGGTACCGTCCAAACTTTCAGGCATCCACTGGGGTTTTGGGGAATGTATCCCAATGGCGAAGGGGAGGACAACACTATCACATTTACATGGAAGTTGTATATGATAATTAATTTATTAAAAGGTTATATTTTTGTATTCTGCATTTAGTAAGTTTCGCCTGTACCCTTCTAAGATGCACCATAGGTCTTCATACAATAACTAAGAAAATGCCATGAAGGCTATGTTAAACAGTTTGATGAAAACATTTCAGATTGTATATGAA
>CAUYON010077620.1:0-12597 GCA_963573935.1 Arctocebus calabarensis | reverse complement strand
AGAGTGCTGTTTTTTATTTTTCCTTTCAAACTGAAGTTTGTATGTATTTTCTTAACTGTTAATGAATTTAAGGCCACATTTATACCTGTAAAATTAAAGTCTATTTTCTGGTCTGGTTTGGTGTGTCTAGACTTCTTTAGCTGTAAGCTGAGGTGCCATCTGTGACCCCTCAGAGAGTCTGGCCCTTGCTGTGAATGGCAGCCAAGCCAAAGATCTGCTACCAAGGAAGAGGGTTCTGGTCATGGGCTCCCTGGGAGACTCCTGCTCCAGGTGTTCAGAACAGCAATAGTAAACACACTGGAATAAAGAACTGGCAGGAATGATTTAAAGAAAATGTTTGTTATAAGTGTCTTGTGACTTTTCTTTCCTTCTTGTAGAGCTTTCAAAATAAGAATCACAAAGAAGGCTTGGCACCTGTGGCTCAACGGGCTAAGGCGCCAGCCACGTACACCTGAGCTGGCAGGTTCGAATCCAGCCCGGGCCTGCCAAACAACAATGATGGCTGCAACCAATAAATAAATAAATAAATAAAATGGCCGGGTGTTGTGGCGGACGCCTGTAGTCCCAGCTACTTGGGAGGTGGAGGCAAGAGACTCACTTGAGCCCAGGAATTGGAGGTTGCTGTGAGCTATGATGCCAGAGCACTTTATCCAGGGTGACAGCTTGAAGTTCTGTCTAAAAAAAAAACAAAAGAATCACAAAGAAAAGTTCATTAACCTTGGGCATTTGGGTGCTTGTGGGGGTGGGAAGAGAGAAGGCTCTCTGCCCTAGGTAGAGCCAGGGAGCCTTCCCAAATCCTAGGAAGCTTACCTCTGGCTTCCTGCCCTCCAGGAGATCCAGGTGCCACTCCCTACGGTCAGGGCCTTAGTGCCACATTGGCTCTTAGCCAACCTTTCTTTATCACGCTTGTTCTGAAACTGCTTTGTGTTATGTAACCACTCCCTGGTGCTACTTAAGATTTCATTGTCATATCAGAATTAAGAAGGCTGCTTTAGAGATATTGTCATTTGATTACTCACCTGCCTTCATACTCTGGGGATAGAAGGAAAGGCTGTTCTTCAAGCCCAGAAAGCCTTTCCTATAAGCCTATATTCTACTCAGTGCATGGTATTTAGAAGTGCATCTTTTCATGAGTAGGACAGTCTTTGTTATTTTCCAGGGGAACCAAAACTCCTAAATCAATCTTATAACACCCTGGAGAAGGAGCTGATTCATGAAGGAGAGTTTTTCGGCCGTGGCATTTGCTCTGTGCATCTCAGACAAATGCAGTAAGGTGTTAGGAATTTATTGCCTAATGGAAAGAACATAATATGAGCTGAAGTCCTATGGACTGCTTCCAGAGGCCCTGCTGTGGGCGCCTCCCTCCAGTATAGCCAGGTTTTTTGTGGAGGAATGATTTAAAGAGAGAAGCAACTGCCTGGCCTTGGGCCTGATGCTGAACCTGCTACCCTGTTGAGAACACAGCCTGGGTTTTCATCTTTTGTGATTTCCAGTGATTGTGTCTGTACAGGTGCCATGACACTCAATGCTCCCGACAAGGCAGTAACCAACATCATTCCTCCTCTCCCGGTCCCAGCTAACTGCCCACAACATGATGAGACACTGGCACTGGTGGTGCAGACATGGCAGCTGAGTTTGAGTGATGTCTAGAAGGCCAGTTTGACAGTCACCTTCACCAGATCAGTGGGAGATGCATGAATTGCAATGGGTACTATCAGAAACGTGAAACTTGGCTCTACTGTGTCTGCCTTCAACAGATGAGGCATTGTTAGGCCAGGTATCCAGCTACCCAGCTGGATTACAGTGAAAATAAGAAAAGAAACAGATGTTAGTATCTGTCTCTAACCATCCCATACCTTTCTTTGGAGGCCACCCCTACATATAAGATGTGTATGTCACAAATAAAATACAAATAAAATAAAATGAGCAAGGTTTGGAAAGGTCTGATTAGTGCATTTCTCAGAATAAAAGAAGAGAAAACTGAGAGCAGAGACTAGCAAAGACTTGGAAAAATATTGTCCTGGAGAGACCTGTTTCATCCAGCTCAGCCAGAACTGTCTTTAATGGCCTTTAAATAAAAATGCCAAGGAGAATGTTGAGGTGGACCAAAGTAAGAGCAGGTATTTAAGAAATGCACCGTTGATGATATTGAGTAGATTTTATTGTTGCTATGATCTTTGGTCTCTCACATCATGTAAATTCAAGCCTGCAAAACACATGAATTTAGAATATTAATAGCTGTTTGCATTTGCTCAATAGAAGTAGTGGTCTCAAGTATAAACTACCAGTAGTCATAAATCTATGCTGCTCCAGACTTTCTGGAAACAATCTAGCAGTGTATTAAAAGCCTTAAAAATGTTCATGTCCTTTGACCTAACGTTAATAATTCCACTTTTGGGAATGTAACCAAGGTAAGTAATTCAAAATACAACGGGGAGAAAACATTAAACTCAGAGAAGTTCATCCCAGTGTTACTATTTGTACATCCCAAATAATGGCCATAAGGTAATGCCAGTCAGAGCGGGACCTGTTCAGTAATGTCCTGTGTGTCTTTAGACGGTTCTGGTGGGCTGCTGCTGTCCCCAGTTCTGCCTCAGGCCAGCCACAGCTGTAGGCCTCAAAGCACTGCCTGTCAGCAGGCTCACTGCCAGTGCTAGCCATCGACTTTTGCTTTCTTAGGCACCTCTGACACAGTTGTGGAACACTGGTAGCAGCCCACTTGGCATCTAAGTACGTGCAACCTAGAAGTTCTGGGCACTTGTCTCCTAAGGCAGCACAGACACTGGGGGATAGGAGCCTGAGAGAGCCCACAGTCACTGGGGGATAGGGGCCTGAGGCAGCACAGACACTGGGAGATAAGAGCCTGAGGGAGCCCACAGTCACTGGGGGATAGGAGCCATGGAGAAATGCCGCTCTGGTTGATCCTTGGGTGGACAGTTCTGAGGTGTTTGATGTACTGGTCAAAATGTACGATTTTGCTCCAGGTGCTCATGACTGGGATCAACTCTTCCTTCCCTGTTTTATTCTCCCTAATCTTTTCCTCTCTTCCCCCTTTGGGAACACCTTCCAAATAAACTACCAGAACTTGAGTCCTTGTCTCACGCCCTGATTTTAGGGAGAATCCTAGACTAAGAAGTTGGTACCAGTAGTGACCTTGAAAAGCAGACCCTCCAATTGGGATTTAGGAACTTGCATTGGCAGATGGCAGCAAAGGACTGTGGGTAATGGATGGCCTCCTACAGCATGGTCATTACCAAGACTTTCCTGTGGTGGGTTGACATGAGGTGCAGGAGGAGGAAGTGCTGGGTTATGTGAAAGCTCTACCATAGAGTAGTGTGGAGTTGGTGGTAGTAATGAGAACTGTTGAGTGGGCTGACTTCTATTAACTGCCATAGATAGCCTTTCAAAAAATGGTAAGCCGTACTAGCCATCAGCTGTGGCATGCTATAAAAACCAGCAGGCTTCCACAGTACAGTTTAAAGAGACTGATCTGCAACCATGGGGTAGAATGTGCCGAGTTTCATGCCCAGGATTTGCTTGTGCCAGAGTAGAAGAATTGCAAAGGAGACAGGGTGCATCCTCAGCAGTTTATTTTTGCAAAAGTCAAGGCTTTCATCAGGAAAGAAGAGGACTTGGGATAAAGATAGGATCTTGGTCCCTCACCTTCCCTGAATCCTTAAGGCATGGAGAAGTCCCCACCCCTTAGCCAAAGGAGAGCAGCCATCCATTTCCTGGAGACCATGAGACCTGGAGATCATACCTGAGGCAAACGCCTCACAAAATGATGGTTGAGCCTCTGTACCACCCCCTTTTATTGTCATCCAGACCAGTGACTAAGGTCAGATGATAGATAACTCCACCTGACCTGAGAAACGCAGTTTCTGCTGTAGGAAAAAAGAGATTACTTATCAAAATGATAGCAAGACCCAGCCTAGAAATATGTCAGGGAAATTGATTTGGGAGTGGATCTCGTAGGTGTTGTACCAGGGCTGTGTCTGGAAATGGGGTTTAATATCCTGGCAAGGAGATCTGAAGTTGTTCCTAACTCACTCCAGGAAGAGCTCTGAAGTTCAAACCTGGCAATCACCAGAAAAAAGAAGAAGATAACTAGAACTGCCTTGGACAAAGTATTGAGGAAAAGGCTGCAGGCTTTGCAGAAATGAGCAAGTTAGAATGGATTCATCATGTGAGCCTGGAGAACTTGCCAGTTTACTATGATCTCCTGGATGATGCAGAGGGCAGTCTTCATTAAAGCACAAAGAAGGCTCTAGGGAGGGGTCTTGGACTTTTGGAGGTCAGTCGAGCCTGTCACCTGTAGAGTTGGATTGGCCACAGGAGATGCTACCAGGAACCTGGGATCTCTAGTGTTAGTAGGTTGACAGGATTTGAGACAACAGAGGACAGGTGGCATCACTTAGCCATCAGAGGCAAGCTGAGCATAATTTTCATGATGTAGCTTGGCAGTCAGTGACAACTAATAGATTATGTGTCCTGAGGGGTAAGACAGTCAGTCGGGATTTTACTTGTATTATTATTATTATTTATTTTTTTTTGTAGAGAGAGTCTCACTTTATCGCCCTTGATGGAGTGCCATGGCATTAACCGCTCACAGCAACCTCCAACTCTTGGGCTTAGGCGATTCCCTTGCCTCAGCCTCCCGAGTAGCTGGGACTACAGGAGCCCGCCACAACGCTGGCTATTTTTCTGTTTTGCAGTTTAGCAGAGGCCAGGTTTAAACCCGCCACCTTTGGTATATGGGGCCGGTGACCTACTCGATGAGCCACAGGCTCGGCCCGGGATTTTACTTGTAGAAATTTTTTTTTTTAGAAGAGTTGGAACATAGAAAGCATAAGCCACCATGATGGGAAATTCCAGTCCTTCCTCCAGTTTCTAGAAATAAGCCAGTTCACAGATCCAAGTCTATTGACTAAAGAGGTTGGTCCCTTTAAATAAAATTCTACGATACTGCCGTAAGTATCCATAATAATATTCCTCTAAGCTGGAGTAACTGAGCACTGGGAAAGGTGATTTAAACACTTTCAGACTGGCTTGGCGCCTGGCTTGGCACCTGTAGCTCAGTGGCTAGGGTGCCAGCCATATATACCAGAGCTGGCAGGTTCGAACCCAGCCTGGGCCTGCCAAACAATAATGACAACTGCAACCAAAAAATAGCTGGGTGTTGTGGGCACCTATAGTCCCAGCTACTTGGGAGGCTAAGGCAAGAGAATCTCTTAAGCCCAAGAATTTGAGGTTGCTGTGAGCTGTGACACCACGACACTCTACCGAGGGCAACATAGTGAGACTGTCTCAAAAATAAAAAAGTAAATAAAAATAAAGACTTTCAGATGTGAGTTCTGACTTGATACCTATATCAGGAGCCTGAAATGCCCCCAAGTGTCTCTAGTTAAAATTTTGGGATAGGGGACAGAGGCCAGATAATAAGATATGACACAAGTCTGGCTCATGATGAGTTCAGTGGGTCCTGGGATTATTTCTCTGTCTCCCAATGCATAGATGAGAGGGATGTGATTTAATTGGGATGGTATAAATGGTATGGAACAAGAACCACAATTAAGAGTCAAGGTTGGGGCTCGGCGCCTGTGGCTCAACAGGCTAAGGTACCAGCCACATACACCTGAGCTGGCGGGTTCAAATCCAGCCCGGACCCGCCAAGCAACAATGACAGCTGCAACCAAAAAATGGCTGGGTGTTGTGGCGGGCGCCTGTAGTCCCAGCTACTTGGGAGGCAGAGGCAGGAGACTCACTTGAGCCCAGGAACTGGAGGTTGCTGTGAGCTGTGACGCCACGGTACTCTATCCAGGGTGAAGCTTGAGGCTCTTTCTCAAAAAATAAAAAAACAAAAAAACAGTCCAGGTTGGAAACTGCCTCCCCTTGTCAAGAGAGTAAATCAGAAGCAGTCCTGGATCTTGGGAGGAATTGCAGAGCTCAGTGCCAACATCAAAGACCTCAAGGATGCAGAGTGGTGTCCCCACTTGTGGCCTCTGTAATAGCTAGATGGGTATCGTGGTACCTGACAGGACCATTACAAACTTAGGTAACCCCAATTTCAGCTGCTGTGCTGGATGAAGAATCTTAAGTAGGACAAGTCAACACACAGCCTTTGGCACTGTGTATGTGGCTATAGATTAGGCAGATACCTCTTTTACTCCTCAGCTTTTATGTGGGAAGGACGACAAAATGTGTTCAGTGTCTACGTGAATCACTTGCTTTATGTCACAACACAGTTTGCAGGGCATCACATTAATCTATCTATGTTGATAAAATCATGTTTATTGGATCTGGTATGTATGAAGTGGCAAATATTTGGAAATCCTAGTAAAACCTGTGCAAGGAGGGGGAAATAAACCCCATGATGATTCAGGAGACCGCTGCATTGGTAATGTCTTTTGGTGTAGGACATTCTGAGATGTCTCCTTACCCATCCCAACCTGACCTGACTCCCCGGATATGAGAGAGGAATGGTTTTTTTTGGATCTGTGCATTTTGGAAGCAGAAATGCTATACTTGAGAATATTGCCTCAACCTATTTATTAACTTTAAAAACTACCAGTTGTTGAGTGGGAGCCCAGAACACCCCAGGACTCTGAAGCCCATTCAAACTGCATCATAAGCATCTCTCCTGCTCCATATGACTCAGAGATCCCAGCAGAGCTGGGACTGTCAGGGTGGGTAGGGTGCTGTGTGGTTTCTGGCAGGCCCCATAGGAGAATTGTAGCAGAGACCCTAGGATCCTGGGGCAAAGCCATGCGGTGGCAAACTGCTCACCTCCAGCTGAGTGAGTTTGAAAAGCAGTTCCTGGCTTGCCAGTAGGCCCAGTTAGAAACTAAATACCTGACCCTGGGCCCTTGAAGTGACCTGAGCTGCCTATCGTGAGTTGGTTATTGTCAGACCTAGCAGGTCATGTGGTCGGGTGAGTGCAGCAACAATCTGTGCGTCATGGGAGTGTACAGTCAGGATCAGGTCTAAGCAGCTCACTGGGCATGAGCAGGAAACCAACCAACTATGCCAGATTCCCCTGTCGCCATCCCTGGTTCACTGGTACCTCTCATCCCTCAGTGGGAAGGGGATTCCTGCAACCAGCTGTGGGAAAAGAAAACTTGGTCTGGTTTGCGGGTGAATCATTTTAATATATTGACAAAAGTAAAAAAGACACTGCTGCCACATTGCAGCCCTGCCCAGAGATGACCCCATGGGACTGCAGGGCAGGAACTGAGAGTCCAGTGCCTTTGGTGGTTCAATTTGCATGAATAAGGATGCATGCGAACTTTTGGGTAGTAGGGAGTTGCACTGGGAGTCAGATGGGATAATCAGAGAGAAGGGATTGGACCTGTGGGAATGGGTCAGGTCATTGCGAATCATGGCAGTGTCCATCAGAGGACATCTTCCAGAGGAGACACTCAACAACCACGTGGTGACTTCCAGTTATGGATGGGTCATGGCAGATCACTATTCATGCTGCCACAGTTCAAAAAGCTGGATACATTTCAATCATGTCTTTAATGATTTTGGAGGGCTTTGGAACAAACAGGATTTGCATGGTCTACAATTCCAGAGAAGGGAGAAACTTTCTGAAGTGAGCAATCTATCACCAGCCATTTCCTTCCCTGGGAAGGACTGCAGATTCTGGACCAGGGAAAAAGATCAGGCTTGGTGAACATGGAGGGACTTTACTGGGGGGAAAGAAACCAGCAAAACTTCTGGCAAGGCTGTTCATTTGGAAACTTCAGGATCTGGAAGTTCATAGCTGGATTTACATTTGCCAAATTCTAAGGCAAGCTAGGAGGCCATGGAGTGTTGATTATGTTAGATTGGAATGTCCTGTAGTATCTAGAGGCCAAATCAGGCTTTCTGTTTCTTCTTGTGTGGCAGGTGAGTGTGTGCCCAGCTTATTCTTCCCAAAGTTATGGATCAGGTGATAGATACCCTTTCTTCTCTGCAGTGGAAGGGAGGGGGGATGCTATGGAGCTCCACAAGACACAAGGCAGCGTGGCTTCTCAGACTAGTCCTCCTCTTCCCCACAGCTTTTCAGGCTGCCCAGCTATCCCCCCATGTCACCTCAGGGTGCTCCTTGAAAGAATCCCTTGTGTAGTCAGGGTATTACCTCATTTTACAGAAAAGGAGCTTAGTCTTAAATAACCTGCTGTAAAGGACAAGTGCCAGGTATCTCAGCCATATTTGCAACTCAGGACCCTCAGTCTTCTTTCCATTGCCACACTGTCAAGTTTTAAGGATAACAAAACAAGGAATGTGAGCCCCTGAGAGCCAAGACCTGGCTGAGTGGTGTGTTGCAATCCCCAGGGCCTACATAACACAGGGCCTGGCATACAGGGGCAAAGCCAACACTTGAAAGAATTAACAGTACTAGGCCAATAAAGTTGGAAAGGAACAGATGACCTCCCCAGTGACGGTCACTGAGGCCAAGGTTATAGGCCGTTTGTCTTTGGTTTTGACTGAGGGCTTAGTCCTTGCAAGAGATATGCTTAGAGATATGCACCCTGGATAGTCTTACTTTTGAATGGGAAGTGGGAAGTTCTCTCCCGCACAGGCCAGGCCACATTTCTGTTGACATGAAGCCAGCAGAGCTAAAAGGAAACATCTGTGTAGGGTGATGGTTGGGGTGGAGATGGATGAATATCAGGCCAGAAGTTTTCATGTTGTTTGGGCTGATAATGGGTGGAGTGACCAATGGGTGGAGCTTGTTTTCTATAACTCAGACTTCCAGCAGCTTTGGAGGGGGGGAAAAACTACTTGAAAACTGAAATGTGCCTTTAGAGCTCTCTTCCTCCAATTTTTCTGCCTCTGGGTCTTGTTATCAAGATCATTCTTTGTACAGGGAAGTTGGTATGAAAAGACTGGGCCTTGAGGGTGGTATGTTAGTGAACAGACATTTCCTTGAAGGCAGGTCACTCTGTGGCTGAAACCACTCCTACTCATTGCCCCCATGGGATAGCTGAAGTCTGTTGGACAGGGTCAGCAGAAGGAGATCTTTAGTGCAAGGAAGACAAAATTGATATTGTCCTCCATGTGTGGAGGGTGAAATGGACTCCATCATGGCTATCAGTAAATCAGTGTGGTTGGCCGTAATGGTGGTGTCTTGGACGCTGGCCTGTCCCACCATGGGACATGCTTGATGACAAGCTAAACATATAATGACAGAACCAGTTGCTTTTCAAGGAATGAGCTGCCTGTCCTTGCAGGGGTTTAAGCAACATAAGGAGATGTCTGTCAGGGTCAGGGGAAAGGGGCCTCCCACTTGGAGAGGGTTAGGCTACAGGACCTCTTCCAAACTGCTTCTTAACTCAGAGGTCGAGACACGGGCACCACTTGCATCTTGAGGCTTCCTGCAGCAATTAAAAAATGACAAAATAGGCTTGGCGCCTGTGGCTCAACGGGCTAAGGTGCCAGCCATGTACACATGAGCTGATGGGTTTGAATCCAGCCTGGGCCCGGCAAACAACAATGACGGCTGCAACCAAAAAAATGGCCGGGCGTTGTGGCGGGCGCCTGTAGTCCCAGCTACTTGGGAGGCGGAGGCAGGAGACTTGCTTGAGCCAGGAATTGGGGTTTGCTGTGAGCTATGATGCCACGGCCCTCTATCCAGGTTGACAGTTTGAAGTTCTGTCTCAAAAAAAATAAATAAAGTAAAAAAATGACAAAATACCAAAACAGGGTTACCAAAACTAGTGATATATTTTAAATGTTTACTTTTAAAGAAAGAGCACTTTTTTTTAAATTGTGACAGAGTCTCTCTTTGTTACCCTTGGTAGAGTGCCACGGTGTCACAGCTCACAGCAACCTCAAACTTTTGGGCTCAAGCGATTCTCTTGCCTCAGCCTCCCTAGTAACTGGGACTACAGGCACCCACCACAATGCCTAGCTATTTATTTTTGTTAAGCAGGCCTGGGGTGGGTTCGAACCCACCATCCCTGGAGCATGTGGCCAGCACCCTAACCACAGAGCTACGGGTGCCCAGCCAAAAGAGCACTTTTAATGTATACAAATATGGCATAGGGCAACGTATTATTGACACGACAGGACTTTTCTTAAAACATCATTCTGAGAGCACTACAGCTGCTGGTGATGGGCACAAGTTTGAAGTTGTGACAGGAACTTGTCTTCTGTCAGAACTGGTCATGTCTCCCCACGCTGTAGATCCTTCCTGGGAGACAAGCCAAGCCTAAATCTGAAGAAGGTCCAGGCCACTTCCCTGATTCTACATAAGTCATTTCAACAGCTAGGTGGATGCCCAGATATGTGTGGAGGTGCCCTACACACACACACACGCGCACACGCACAAGTGCTGTGCACACATAAACACACCTCGAAAACTGCGGGTGAAAAGACCAAAGATATTGCTCACTGCTTAATGGAAACCTCTCCAGAGGTGTGGAGTTCACCTGCCAGGTTAAGTAGGAAAGAGTCACACTTCCCCCAGCGAAGGTGCGGTGCCCCCTTGCCTGAGGGCTGATGTTGGACTGGTGCTTATTAGCTCTCTACCACCCCTGGGCCTCCGGGCCTCTCCCCACCTGCATCCAAAGTGCTTGCTGTGTGCGCTGTCATCCAGCCCTCCCTCGCCTGGCTTTCCATTGGCCTCCCACAGCCTCCAGGTTAGGGTCCAAAGACTTTCATGTGCCTCAGTGACCCCATTAAATCACATCTCCAGAGTTATATTTTTCCCACCCTCATTCCCATCATCTCCAAGCTTTTGCTCATATGTTCCTGCCTGGAACCCTGCCCACATTCATTCAGTCTCTCCTCCTGTGGCCAAGCCCTCTTTGTCCTTCAATGGGGGGCCGTATTCCTTCCCCACCCTGCCCTGGGTGCCCTGTGAGACCGCACTACAGTTCCGAGGGTCTTAACCATCAGGCCTACTGCTGAGGCCTCTGCCTGCCTTATATTTAGAAAGCATACTCCTGGGCAGCAACTGTGGCTCAATGGGTAGGGTGCCAGACCCATATACCAAGGGTGGAGGGTTCAAATCCAGCCCCGGCCAAACCGCAACAAAAAAAGAGCTGGGCGTTGTGGTGGGCACCTGTAGTCCCAGCTACTCGGGAGGCTGAGGCAAGAGAATCACCTAAGCCCAGGAGTCAGAGGTTGCTGTGAGCTGTGTGACACGCCACGGCAATCTATAAAGGATGATAAGGTAAGACTCTGTCTCTACAAAAAAAAAAAAAAAGAAAGCATATTCCTTCCATTTCCCTACCAGTGAATGGCTGTAATAAAGTTGGGCCAACATAAGAAAACTGGGAAAGCAAAGGAGTTAAAGAAAAAAAAAAAAGAAGAAAAGATTAATTTTTCTTTGCCATCTGGTATCCACCCAGAATTCCAGGAATCAAAGCCCCTTAGTAGGTTATGTAATCATCAGGCCTGCTGCAAATGTAAAATGCTGTCCCATTCTGAGAATGTGAGAGGTGGAGCCCAATGTCATGAAAGGGCCATGCAGGCTCTCTGCTCCTTGCCCAAGGTTCCCACCCTTGGCATCATCCCAGCGCTCTGGGCCAGCCACACCACTCTCCTCTGTCCTGCAGAACATGCCCTCCCTCTGTTAGATGGGGCAAGTCAGGGTCCCTGGAAGACAGAGAAAAGCCTGAATTACACAGTACTGTATTTTCTTTTTGAAAAATCATGAACTCAGAAAATTTGCAACTACAGTTCATTTTCAGGGGGAAAATAGCCTGTTTGATTAAGTTGTCCACCTGGTGCTATGTCAGGGTGTGTTTCCTATAGACAAAGCCACCATCAAATCCGGAGGGAAGCAGGGATGCAGTCATGTGTCACTTCACTATGGGGATGTGTCCAGAGAAATGCGTCGGTAGGTGATTTTGTTGTTGTGTGAACACTCTAGCGTGTACTTAGCCAAACCTAGATGGCATCGCCTGCTGCACACCTAGGCTATGTGGTAGCTTATTGCTGTGAGACACGTGACAGCACATGACTGTACTGAATTCTGTAGGCAGCTATAACACAGTGGCAAGTGTGTATCTACACATATCCCAACATAGAAAAAGTACAGTCAAAATATGGTATCAGAGATAAATTGAGAACGTTTGGGTGGGGCGCAGTGGCTCATGCCTGTAATCCTGGCACTCTATGAGGCCGAGGCAGGAGGATCCCTTGAACTCTGGAGCTGGAGACCAGCCTGAGCAAGAGTGAAACCCGGTCGCTACTAGAAACAGAAAAATTAGCCAGGCATTACAGCAGGTGCCTGTAGCCAGTCCCAGCTACTCGAGAGGCTGAAGCAGGAGGATCGTTTTAACCCAGAAGTTTGAGTTTGCTGTGACCAAGGCTGATGCCACCCTGGGCAACAGAGTGAGACTCTGTCTCAAAAAAAAAAAAGAAGATAAAAAGTGGAACCCTTGGCTTGGCGCCTGTGGGTCAACGGGCTAAGGCGCCAGCCATGTACACCTGAGCTGGCAGGTTCGAATCCAGCCCCAGGGCCCGCCAAACAACAATGACGGCTGCAACCAAAAAATGGCCGGGCGTTGTGGCGGGCGCCTGTAGTCCCAGCTACTTGGGAGGCGGAGGCAAGAGACTCACTTGAGCCCAGGAATTGGAGATTGCTGTGAGCTGTGATGC
>CAUYON010077618.1:0-18102 GCA_963573935.1 Arctocebus calabarensis | reverse complement strand
TCATGCTGTCTCCCTGTGTCCCCAAAGGGATGTTTCTGGGCAGATCTCGCCAGCCAGAGATGCCTGAAGTCTTCTCTCCCCAGTCTCACCGAGCCCAGTTGCAAGGAAGCTGTTACTCGGCCACCATCTTGGCTCCTCCTCCCCAAGGCATTCTATACACCCCATATCTCCATGTCTCTACTCTGCTTAGCTTAATTTCTTCTGGAAATAGATTTTCACATGTGGGAAAAGATAATGGCCATTCCTGATTCATATCCTCCAGTTTCTATGGCCCCAAAGGGAAGACACTGTATCCCTCTCCAGCTGGGGACAAACCCCAGAGAAAGAGGACTCTAGGAAGGAGATGAGATGAGAGAGTGGTGACCTGAGGGGAGGAAAGAGAGCTGTTGCTGCAGAAATCAGAGCAGGATGGAGTTTCAAGGAGGAGGCAATGGTCAAAAACATCAGACTCCACTGAGGGATCAAGCAGAATGTAATGGGAGTGTTCCTGACAACGTTTGTAGCACCCATAAAAAATTCATGTTAGTTTAATCTAAGGACATTGTAGGTGGTTGTATAAACAAGCGTATCACAGTGCTTTCCTTGAATATTAGTGCCCTAAGGTTGTCACTGGGCACATTAATTTGGGCAACTGCCCACACATTTGTGGCTCCTAGTTTTAAAGTATACAAACTGTTGGGACAAATAAGTTTTAGCAAAGCACCACTGGTCACCACAGACCCATGAGTGCCCCTATGTTACATCCAATAACTAATGTGGACCCTGAGTTGCATTTTTATAAATTGATGAGGGCTGAGTTTTAAGACAGGCTATTCTCTTATTGGAACTGTGACTCATGATGAAGTCAGGGCCCCATGATTTCCATCAGAAAACAAAAAAAAGCTAAGAGGAAAAGCACTCAGTTTTACTTGCACAGAATGGTAAAGCAGATCTGCAGAACTGACAGGTAGGCAGAGAGAGCTAGAAAGATATTGTAACTACTTGGAAGGCAGTGGGCTGAGTTAGCTGCTGAGGCTATTTCCTATGGAAAGATAGGCTGGAACCTCTTCCAATTTCCTGAGCAGAGGCACAGAAGCTCCATGCAAAGCCAGCGCAGGAAGGGCTAGGCTGGGTTTGTCTGGTGGGCTAGCTGAACAAGAGGCGTGGTCCGGAAGGCAGTGGGAGCTGGAAAGGGGAGGAAGAGCAGTAGCACAAGCCATATCAAGTAGAGCAGGTATGGAGGTCACTATCCCTTTGTGCACTGGCTGCTTGGTACAGACAGCCTTGGCTCCACAAATAACATAATTCTTAACAAGAAACTGTCAGAGGGCCCTATTTTTGAGTGGAGCAAAGGAATAGCCTTATGTGTAAGAATTAGTGTCAGCAGGAGGGGCAAGAATTGCATGGGTTCCATGTTTGAAAATGAAAGAATACAGGATTGTGCATTGCAAGTGGCTAGTAACTTACCCAAGTCTAGGTTTCTGCCACCTTATCCTACTCACTTGTTTTGACTACATATGCAGCTTCTAAAATTAAAATTATGTTGTTAGTGTGCAACAGGTCAGAGAACTCAGAGCCATTTTCTGTAAGGGACATGGCTATCTAGTAACAGTTGTTATTTTTTGTGGTTTTACAGACTTACCCTGAGATGGATCCTGGCTCTGCCATTTACTGACTGTGACTTTGGGCAAGTTACTTGACCTCTGTAACACACAACTCAGTAATCTTGGGAAATGATGATTTTATGAGACACTATAAGGAACAATGCACAGCACTGGAACTTACAGATACCCCAAATGGTAGCAATTCATAGTGACAACTTTTTTTTTTATTAAATTACATCCCTACCTTCGAATAGCTCATAGGAAAAAGCAGACATGAGTGTGACTCATACAGATATAATAGAACAGTTCTGCAAGTATAGGTTGTGGTTATTTTCAATTTAAGATTGCTTTTGTGTAGTCAGTTCCTTCTGGAGGTTTTTGTACAGATAGAGCATTTGCAAAAATTCCAGGGAAAACTTACAAAGACTTTTATCAGGCTAGAATAATGTTCTGGATTCTAGAACATATCAAGATCTTTGTCCAATAGGAAAGGCCAGAAGAGACTTAGGGATGCTAGCACTTTTGGGCAACTTGAATCTCAATGTTAGCTGCAGTAGGGGAACTTTAAACCATTCAACAAAAATGCCAGACAATTTAATGGAGAAAGGCAGTCTTTTCAATACATGGTTTTGAAAAGATTGAATCTTTATATGTAAAACCTTACAATACACACAAAAATAAACTCAAAATGGACCATAGACCTTGCTCAGCGCAGGTAGCTTAGCGGCTAAGGGGGCCAGTCACATAGATCAGAGCTGGTGGGTACAAATCCATCCTGGGCCTGCCAAACAACAATAACAACTACAAAAAAATAAAATAGCCAGGCATTGTGGTGGTCACCTGTAGTCCCAGCTACTTGGGAGGCTGAGGCCAGAGAATCACTTAAGCCCACATGCTGGAAGTTGCTGTGAGCACTCTACCCAGGGTAACATAGTGAGAATTCTGTCTCAAAAAAAAAAGAAAAGGAAGAAAAATGGACCATAGAACTAAATATAAACATTAAAATTACAATACTTCTGAAAGAAAGCACAGGAGAAGCCCTTCATGACTTTAGTTGGCCAAAGAATTCTTAAATATGACACAAAAGCATAAAATACTCAATTTTATGTTTCATCAAAATTTAAAATGTTTGTATTGCCAAAAAATACCAATGAGGAAATGAAAATGTCAGTCACAGTCTAGGTGAAAATATCTGCAAATCATCTTTCTGATAAAATGCTTGTTGCTAGATTATATAGAGAACTCTTACAGCCCAGTAATAAGAAGATGAACAATTCAATTCTAAAAGGAGCAAAAGATTCAAATAGATGTTTCACCAAAGGAGATAAACAAATGGCTAATTTGCACTTCAAATGTATTCAATATCATTAGTCATTAGGGAAATACAAATTAACACCACAAAACATAACACATAACTAAGTATTCACTAGAATGGCTGAAATTAGAAATCCTGACAACACCAACTGTAGCAAGGATAGGGAGAAATCGGAACCCTCCATCATGGCTGGTAGGAATGTAAAATGGCACAAATTGAAAAACAGTTTGTCTGTTTCTTAAAAAGTTAAACATAAACTTATCATATGATACAGCAGTTCTACTCCTCAAAATACACCCAAGGGAAAAGTAAACATATTTCCACACAAAGGCATGTTACCCTAATGTTCATGACAATATTATTTATCTTTTCACCAATCAGGAAACAACCCAAATGCCCATCAACTGCTAAATGGATAAACAAAACATAGCATTGCCTGTATCTATACAGTGAAATACTACTCAGTGATAAAAAGGAACACACTATAACAAGGGACACCTTGACAATATAAAATATGTATGAGGTGCAAAAGAAACAGATGCAAAACACTATATATGTTATGATTCTATTTATATGAATAAAGGTAAACAGGTAGTTAGAAAGATCACTGGAAACACAGGTAGAAGCAACAGGGAAATTTTTTGGATGGTGGAAATGTTCTAAAAGTAGGTTATGTGAGGGGCAGCACCTGTGGCTCAAAGGAGTAGGGCGCTGGCCCCAAATACTGGAGATGGTGGGTTCAAACCTGGCTCTGGCCGAAAACTGCCAAAAAAAAAAGTAGGTTATGCAAGTATTTGCACTCTTGTGTTTATTGTAGCACTTGCACAACAGCCCAGATATAGAATCAACCCAAGTATTCATTAACAGAAGAACGGATCAAGAAAATATATACATACACGAAAGAATACTCCTCAACCACAAGAGAGAAGGAAGCCCTGTCATTTGCAGCAACATGGATGGAAACGGAGAACACTGCACTAAAGGAGAAAAACCAAGCACAGAATAACAAATGCCATGTGATCTCACTCATATGTGGGAGCCAAGAAAGTAACTCTGATAGAGGTAGAGAGTTGATTGGTGGTTACTAGTGGCTGGGAAGGGTAGAGGGGAGGAAGGAAGAAAAGAGGTTGTTGGTGGATACAAAAAAAAAATAGTTAAAAAAGAGGAATAAAACCTAGTGCCAGACAGTACAGTAAGGTGACTATAATCAATAGTAATGTATAGTTCAAAACACCTAGAAGAGAAGAATTGAAATGTTTCCAATATAAAGAAAACATAAATATTTGAGGTGATGGATATCTCAAGTATCTCATTTTGATCATTATGCATTGAATGCATGTACCACACAAATATGTACAGCTATTATATATCAATAAAATAATAAAACTAGATGGGGTGGCTTCCCAGTTCTTTAAATCAGTTTTTTTTTAATTGAATTCACAATTAAAATGGGTGAATTTAATGCTTTGTAAAGTAGACCTCTATATACCTGTTTTAAAAAATCCTACTGTTCAGGTTTTGCTCTAGAAACATGACATTAGAAACTTTAGGGCTGTGACCCAGGCATCAATGTTTATTAAGTTTCCTCCAGATATTCCAGTGGAAGCCAATGAGAACCACTGAGGTAGAGGAAAAAGCATGGATTTGTATGGCATTTCTACAACTCTTCAGCTGTGAAACTTTGAATATATTGTTTAATCTCTCTAAATGTTATTTTTCTGTGCTTATTAAATAAATACATTAATAATACTAACCTCATCAACTTGTTTTGAGGCTACAATGAGATGGTGAATGTGAAAGAAGTGAAAGAATGCTGAATAGCATCCTGAACAATGTCTATAATCTTCAATAGGGTTGTCAGTCTTTTTTTTTTTTTTGAGACACAGCCTCAAGCTGTCACTCTGGATAGAGTGCCGTGGCATCACAGCTCACAGCAATCTCCAATTCCTGGGCTCAAGCAACTCTCTTGCCTCCGCCTCCCAAGTAGCTGGAACTACAGGCGCCCACCACAACGCCCTGGCCATTTTTCGGTTGCAGCCGTCATTGTTGGTTGGCGAGCCTGGGCTGGATTGTAACCCACCAGCTCAGGTGTAAGTGGCTGGCGCCTTAGCCCATTGAGCCTCAGGCGCTGAGCCAGGGTTGTCAGTCTTATGATATTAGCCCAAGACCTGGAAGTCAGCCACAGGCTTATCAAGAGACTATGAGTACCAGACATTCTTATAGTAGAGAACCTTAAGAGGCTAACTTCCAGGGTATGGAAGATTACTTTGACCTATGTCAGTTTGGGACAATTTACTAGTATCCCAAAGCACACCAGCAAGATTAGGCTTTCAACACTAAGAGGTTGAACTATCCAAAAATTTTCTTTTGATTAAAATATCTTGATGTTATCAGTAATTTGGGGTTGTTTTACAATTGGAGATAGGGTCAGATAGTTGAGGTTCTGAAACTTCAACCCTTAGCCTAGTCCCTCTTAGCTGCTATAAAGATACACAAAATATCTTATACCGATCAGGGTGTATTCAGCTGTGAGTAACAGAAAACGTGATTTTTATTGTCTTAAATTGTGATTATTTTTTATTTTAACAGATAATCTACAAGTAGGCATTTCAAGTTTGTTTTGGAAATTCCATCAAAAAGCAAGACTCTTTACATTGTTTAGCTTTGTCATTTATCCCCAGTCTCTGGGCTCCCCACCATGGTAAGAAAATGGCTGCCAGATCTATAAGCAACTCATTCACATATCACAGCACCCCAAGCAGAAATGTAGGGGGCAGCTACAAAAGATTTTCTTTTCACTTACTACTCTTTTATTAAGAAGGAATAAAAACTCTTTCTCAGAAGTCTCAAGAAGCCTTTTCTTTTAGCTGAAATTGGGTCAAATGCCCACCCGTGATCAAGGAAGAGGAAGAATGGTTGTTGGGGAGGCATCCAATAGCATCTGCCATGTTACTTCTCTTCATATGGTATTTTACAGCTATGCATATGTAACAGACAGTGCTCTTAATTACAAGCAACAAAAAATGTCCCTGGCTAATTTAACTGAAAATGACTTTATTCATAGGATTTTAAGTAATTCAGATTTGTCAGGATGTCTGAAGAGCGAAGCTTGAGGTTAAGTTGCCAGAAACAATGTCCAAAACCACGCCTGAAACCTATTCTGATGAAGACACCCCTACATCTGTCAGTCATCACACACTTGACATACAGTTGGCACCACTGCTGTTTCTCTAATGAGAAATTGATCTTGCTTCACCATTCCTGCCAAGGCTATCAAAGAGCAAGAGAATGTTCCCAGACTTGTTCCTCTTCATGGCTAGCTGCCAAGTCTAAGTGTACCATGAATGCATCTGATTGGTGGAGCCTGGGTCATATGATTTTGCCTGGTTGCAAAGAAGTCTGGGAGGGTGACTACCTGGCATTTTGAGTGCTACTAAAGACCCATAACATGAAAAATTACCAACTTCAGTAGAAGTTTAGAGCCCAGGGAGCTAGAGTGAATGACACATGGCCACTAAGATGTTAATTTTCATAATTAATTCTCACAATCTTCTGCAAGTTATCCTCATTTTATGGAAAAGAAAACTGAGGCTCGGAGATCTTTTTTTTTTATTGTTGGAGATTCATTGAAGGTACAGAGAACCAGGTTATACTGATTGCATTTGTTAAGTAAAGTCCCTCTTATAATTGTGTCCTACCTCCAAGACTTGTGTCACCCACTGTGATCCATCTCCCTCTCCCTCTTTCTCTCTCTCCACTCCCCTTTTCCCCCACCCCCACACCATATAGTATGGTCATCAATTGTCCTCGTATCAGAATTGAGTACATTGGATTCTTGCTTCTCCATTCTTGTGATGCTTTACTAAGAAGAATGTGTTTCAGCTCCATCCAGTTAATACAAAAGACATAAAATCTTCATCTTTTCTAGTGACTGAAATAGTATTCCATGGTATATGTATATATCACAGCTTGTTAATCAATTCCTGGATTGAGAAATCTTTACCATTTCCCAAAATATAAGCTCTATAGAATACCTACATAAAGGAAGCAACAACAGATATCCAATGATGTTCATTGTGAATTATTATAGCAAATTAATTAAAAACAAGCCAAAAGTTCAACATTAGGTATTTGCTAAATAAACATATATTTATGTATTGGAACACTATACAGACTTTTACAGAATGAGCTAGATTTATAGTGTTTATAGGAGATCATATTTAAGAAGAATTATTGAGTAAAAAAAATACAAATTTCCAAATAACATAGATAACTCTACAATAGTTTTAAGAAATTAATTTTACATATATTTGGATATATCATGTGTATTATATATATTAGATGGTCCCTGACTTAATGATGGTTTAACTTACATTTTTTCAGTTTTGCGATGATGTCCTTACAATTCTATTTTTCACTTTCAGCATGTGAGTATTAAAATGTATTTAATAAATTACCTGAGCTATTCAGTACTTTATTTTAAAATAGGTATTGTGTTAGATGATTTTGCCCAAACTGTAGGGTAAAGTAAGCTAATATAATGTGGGCATATTCAAAGTAGGTTATGCTAAGCTGTGATGTTTGGTACTTTAGGAATACATTTTCAACTTTTGATACTTTCAATCTTATGATGGGTTTATCAAAATATAATCATGTCATAAGTTGAGAAGCATCTGTATATTTTATATATACAAATGCAACTATATATGCCAAACTGTTAATAGCAGTTATCTCATGTGGATATGAATAAGAATTCTCATTTTTTTCTCTTATACATATTTATATTTAAAAACATTTTTTGTGATAAATTTATATTATTTTATAAGCAGCAAAACATTCAATACATGCAACTTTAATGGAATCAAACTCATCATCCATAATGGTAAATCATTTATAATTCACCCATAAAGGCTAGGATCCCAAGTTGTTTTGAGGATGAAAATGGAAAGGTGGGGGGTTGTCCATCTCACTTAAGGACATTTTTGCCTCTAGGACTGATATCGTGAAATAAAAATTAATGAGTGTTTCAAAAAATATCAATGCAAGAACAAAAAAGGCAGGAAGCTCTGTTCTCCTTGAGAGGCTGGGCAAGCAGCAACTGGGAAAGAAGAGTCATGTTCTGCTAAAGTTTGGGGAGGTCATGGGATAATAAGAGAGTTCTAGGCAACAGGAGAGTCAGGGAAGAATGCTTGGTTCAAGAAGAGGAGAGAATCCACTAGGCTGAGATACAGTCAGGCAGAGACAGTAGGGCCAGTGCCGTGGGTCAAAGAGGCTAAACACTGGCTGGAGACTGAAGAAGAGGGGAGGCAGAAACTGGGGCCAGGTCAGGTAGCACCAGGCTTTGTTCTCAAGCACAACCTGAAAGAAGCTGCATATTACATTGTAGAATGGGTTCTTCTTCTTTATAGTAAATTTTTGTGAAACAACTTGTTGTTGATGAAAACTATTTCTAGCTACAGAAATCCTATATTCCAATACCTCTAAAGGTACAATTAGATATGAAAACACTGAAAGAGAAGCAGTAAAACTTAGTGTAGACTTGGTGATTTGGGAGGTATGTATAAAGAGTGACCCTAGATGCCTCTAGCAGAGTCTCTAATCAAACAATTTGGCTTTTAGAAAATTCCTTTAGGAGAAATGAGTTCAATATTGATGGGGACATCTCAACCTAGGCTTCACTCTGGTTTGTGGTAGCCTGGGCTTCTGTTGTGGGAATGTGATGGCATCTAACTTTGAAATTCTCCATCATTTGCTATAAAATAACAAAGAAAGAATGGATACAATGAGCCAGACTCCAGTGTATGCCATAAGTTTCCTGGATGACAACATAATGTACTCTCCTGCCAGGGTCTTCTTGTAAGTCAGAATGCCTGACTCATGCTGAACATGGGAGGACAATTGGGGAAGAAGATTGTGGATGATGGCTTCTTTACATTGTCATCTTTCCCCTTGACATGACAAGACTGGATGTTAGCAGCTCACTCTCCACACTCCCTGCCACATGTGTGGTGACTATCAATGTAGGTATCACAAGTAACTGGTGAGGAGCTGGGAAGAGAGAGGTAGCTCTAGAACGATTGAGCCAGTTAAGGAAAAGTGTTTCCCTGAAGTAATCTTTCAACATCCATATGGATTTTTGGCTAAGTCTCCTTGGTCAGGACTCACACTGAAGATATGACTTTGGTGCATAGCATACAGAACAACCTAGCATAATCTTTCCAGTATCAAAGCAACTCTAAGCCACTAGACACAGCTTCTCCAAAGACTTCAAGTGAACAATTTTTAGATGTGCTACTTGTACTCTATCCAAAATATTACAGTTTTAGAACAAAAATTAAAATGTCATCAATCCCTACAGACAATATAGTACAAGACTCTAGAATGCAAGTTCAGGAGCCAGGCTGCGTAGGATTGAATCTTGACTCTACTGCTAGGGCAAGCTATTTAATTTCTTTGTGCCTTGGCTTTTTACATTCGGTCACTATTATAATACCTATCTCATAGGAATGTTGTGAGGATTAAATTAATTTTCTTTTTTCATAAGAGGGTATATAGAATAATAATAATGCCTGGTATATAGTAAGTGGTTGATAAATGAAAAACATTGTTATTGTTCAAGAAGCCTGTCATCCACTTATAGGACTTCTACTTTAGGGTAGAAGTTGATGAAGTCATCTTGATCCTTGTGCATTATGGTAGAATACACAGCTTTGTAGATCTAGAAATGTGATCTCCTTAGTGCAAGCAGTTTAGTGAGCTCAAGGGATTATCCCATGTGAACCAAACTCACAGATTGGCAAGATAATTTATTGCCTCTCCACCAACATGTAATTTATAGAAAGATTTAGAATAGGCAAGGGGGCCACAAGATCTTTGTATCAGGATGTCAGTGTTTCCTTTCCTAGTATGAACGTCTACAGGAGAAGTCAAATTGTCATTTGAAGGTTACTTGGAGAGCATGACAATAGAGCTGGTAACCATATACTTTGTGCAGATTCAAAGTGTTCATACTCACCATGAGAATATCAGGTATTACCTATATTACAGAAGGAAAAGAAACCCTCTGTCATGAATAGGGTTGAAAACTTCTGATTTGTTTATTTCCTTTTTCTCCAGCTTTCCTGCAGAAAGTCCCATTGTGATAACACACTTTCATATTGTGAGAATGTAAAGAGGGGGAAGTATCAAAAGCTTTAGATAAGCTTTACTCTTAGAACTGTATTTGAGTCAGATCCTTGGTAAATCTAAAGCATTTTAGATATTTAGGTTTCAGATAATTTTTTTTTCAAACTGACCTAAGGCAGAGAGAAATTTTTAGCCCACTGAATGAGGAGGTGAGGCTTTTGATATATAGTACAATGAATAAATCTGTGTTTACTATCCTCTTCCAAAGGAAGGTCCTTTATCAAGTTGAAGAATATTTTATAAGCCACTTGATGTCAGTGTGGGAGGATCTCCCCCCCACCAAAGTTCATAGCCGGGGAATAACAGATGGTCAGTAAACCACATTCTAAAGACTACAGCTCTGTTAGTTATAGGGCTTTCATTTTACAAAGCTGGAAGCAGAGTTCAGACAAATGAGCGTGATACTAAGGACAGGAGAGGTAACCAGGAAAAATCACCTTTTTGGATGCAGATGTTTGAGGCAGTTTGCTACGGTGGGGAGCGGACCTATGGAGTGGAAATTTTCTCGTCTATTTCACATGTGCCATCTTCAGTAAAGCCTGGCCTCCAAATCATAAAATGTGCTTTGTGAAAGGGACAAAGGACTTGATGTCTACAAAGATGTGCCTAAGCCTACACAAATAAGACTACCATAAATCTAAGTTTCATGTAGAAGGAACAACAAGATTAAATGTGCTTTCTTCCTTGAAGCTTCCTCAAAAGTTCTTGCCTCTTTTGAATTTATTTTTTTTTTGTTTTGCTTTTCTTTCCCTCCTGTCTTAGTTTGTTTTCTGCTGTTATAATGAGATACCATAGACTGCTATTTACAAAGACTGTTATTATTGGTAATTTCTGAGGAGGAGAGATTTATTTGGCTAATGGTTTTGGAAGTTGGGAAGTCCAAGATTGAGAGCATGTATCTGGTGAAAAACATATTACTGCATCATAACCTGGCAGAAGGAAGCATAAGACAAGAGCAAGAGCAGTTAATAGCATGTGCAAGAGAGAGAAAAGGGGGCCAAAATTCTAGGATAACTAACCACTATCCCAACAATAGAATAAATCCATCCATGAGGGCAGAGCCTTCATGACCTAATCACCTCTTAAATGTCCTACCCCTTAATACCATCACAACAGAGGTTAAATTTCAACACGAGGTTTGAAAGGAGACATTCAAGCTATAGCACTTTCCCTCCTTCCCCTTCCTCTATCTTCCCTCTTGCCCTCCCCTCCCTTCCTCTCTCTCACCACCCCTTCCTTTCCATTGCCTTTTCTTTTCTTACTTCCTATTTATTTGGTTGATAAAACAGGTGGGTTCAACATCTTCTTCAAGCTGGGTAGAAAGCTCTCATCGCTCTCTTGGAAGAATACGGTGGAACTGAAGTGGACCCTAAGAGAGAAGCCATGGAGGACACTGCTTATGCCTGCTTCTGGTCTGAAATGGTAACTGGAGAGGCAGAAAGAGTCCCTGTGTTTTATTTTCTAAGGGAGAAAACTACAGAACGATTCATTTACCTGTCAAGATTTTTGATGTTATTATTGTTTTCCTTGGGAGCTGAGTGAGATAAGGAAATGAACAAAAATGGCTGGCAATTCAGTGGTTAAGAATCCTAGCACTATTTTCCCCTCTACCCTAGTTCTGTGAACACAACACCTCTGCAGCTACAATTTCTCCAAAAAGTGGTGCATTTTGGTGGGTGGCATTTGATAGTCATGCATGACTTTAATTACTGTTTGTTTCTCTCCTGCCCGTGCTTTTTCAATAGAAATAAGGCCACCAAACTACTTCAATTCCCTCATATTTTCTAGGTTCTCTCTCTCTTTTTCTCTCTTACTCTCTTTTTTTCCTCTCACATCATCTAAACACCCATCCTATTTGAGAGGAATCTCAACAAAGTTCCACCTCCCCCAATGGAAAGATCCCCACAAGTGGAGCTCTCACTAGACCCTGAGCAGGAAGAGCTGCGGGCCAGGCAGAGCCATGCTGAAGAGCCAGAAGTGTCTGCCCTGATGATTCCTGTGCATGGGTGCACTTGCCGTGACCTTCTCTCAGCTTCTCTGCAATACTGCCTATTTTGGGAGCCCCATTCTCCACCTTTCCAAATATTTTTGGAAGATAAGCTAATAGCTTTCTCATAAATTCCTTTTTAAATTCATTAATTAATTTGTGGTTAATTAGAATTTGTTTCTGTTGTTTGCAGCCAAGAACTCTGAACAGTCTTACTCTCCCATTTAAAAAAATAGTACCCCTCTCTCTCTCTCTCTGATTTACACAATACAACAGCAACAAAGAATAAGTGAGAAAAGCATTGTACCTGGTACAATTATGGTAAGAAGCATAGGATGAAACCACAGGTAATTTTATTACGTATAATTATATGTATTTCATATGTAAAATATATTTCCATCTCTTTGTTAAGGGTGGGTAGCAGATCTGAATCTAAGCTATCTAATAAGCAAAGCAATAATCAGAACACAAATTTTCACACAATTCTATATCCATAAGAAGAAAAATGAACCAGTAGCTCCAGATGGCAAAGGTGATGCTCATGCCAAGAACAATTTCTTCCATGGGTCGTCCTCGGGGAGGGCACCATGTGAAAAAGTAAACAACAACCTGAAGAATATCTATGTGGTAAATATGATACAGTTGTGGAAAACCAAAGATGAGTAAAACTAAAGCTAAGCTAGCCCCTTCACCAGAGCGTCATTCTGTGAGGTCACGTCTATGGAGGCTACAGCAGTATCTGCCAGTGACTCCATAGTGCTGTAGCTTAACGTGGGGCTACATGGGAAGCAGTGTGCCTTTAAGCAGCTCTCATTTAATAATGCATATTTCTCAGCTCATCTTTTGAAGGCTACTGAGGTACATTAATTTCAGATTTTACCCCCAACAAGTACCTGGCATGCAACTTTTCAGTGTTTTTTAGCTCATTGAAAATTCGTCTACTATAACAGCTGAGAAAGCTGGGGTAAGGGCTAACATTTAGGTGCCATATTAAGAACATAAAGAGGTACTGGAAAAGAGAACCAGTCTAGCTAGTACCAGAGATGGATCAACAGAGTACCTGTAAATTGGGAAAAATCTTTTTCTTAAAATATAAATAAGATGGAGAACCATGTTCATAGCAGCACTACTCACAAAAGCTGAAGGATGGAAACAATCTGAGTGATATGAATTGGTAAATGGGCAATCAAAATGTATATATACATATGATAAAATATTATTCTTTCCCTAAAAAGGAAGGAAATTTTTGACACATTCTACATCATGGGTGAAACTCGAGTACACTATGAAAAGTGAAATGAACCAGTCACAAAAAGACAAATATTGTATGATTCCTCTTATATGTGGTTCCTAGAGTACAAAAGGTAGAACGGGGATTGTAGAATGGGATGGGGTGAAAACATGGGGAATTAAGTTTTCCTACGTACAGAGTTTCAGTTGGAGAAGATGAAAAGCTTTTGGAGATGGGTGATGATGATGGTTATGCAACACCAGTGTACTTAATGTTGCTGATCTGTGCACTTAAAATAGTTAAAATGGTAAAATTTTATGTTACACATGTTTTATTACAATAAAAAGAGGAAAAAAGTGGGGAGGAGCCAAGATGGAGGTCTGTAGCCAGCTTTCTACAGAGGCTCCCATACAGAAGGAGAGTTAAAGGACAGAAATTTAGCAAGAAAGCTGATGGTTTGGATCTGAGCCAAAAGCGAATGTCGAAGAACACACATCAACCCTGCAGGGTGACCTGCAACCCCAAGGACACAAACAAAAAGGTACAGAGCACATCACCAAGCAGATGGGAGTCCCCTCCCCCATGAGAGCAGCTCATGGTATACTCCATACCTCCATACAAACAAGCGAGCAGAGTTCAGATGTCCTCCCACTCTACCACATGGGAGAGATCCTCTACAAACCAGACCCCCTTCCCCTACTAGGGTGCCATGGCACTCTCCCATCAGGCATAAAACTGTATAAATTCTCTGCCTGCAAGTTTGAACTCCTGGCACTCCCCTCCACTCTCACCCTGAGGTCTGGAGGCCTATCCTCCACAGAGTCCAGATACTTGGACATTTTCTCAAGGGTTATGGACAGGGTGTGAACTGTTGCTGATCTGTGCTGATTTCTGGCTTGGGAGTGGTGAGAGGAAAGTGAGCCGAGAGGAGGCTGAACTGCGGGAACAATGGCAGGGGGCTCATACCACTAGGGATGTTTTCAGGAAACACTCCCAGCCTCTCTGGGCAGCCAAGGGAAACTGGGTGGCTTCTCCAGTGGCAGCCACCAGCAGAGTAGAACGGCAACCAAGGCGAGTGAAGGATATGCCTGAGGTGGTCCCGCCGGGAGGACGGAGTGCAGGGATTAGAATACGCATAGAGTCAGCTGACTCCCAGGACAGAAGCTGCTTTACTTAGCTTCAGATGCACCTGGCCCTCAGAGAATGAAAGCTGAGACAAAGGGCTGGAACTCACAGTCTGAGTCAGACCTATTTGCAGCCCAATGTCTGATCAGGGGAAAATAGCCATGACAGAAACAAATTCCGTGAACTTGTTCTGTACTATCAGCAAAATCAATCAGGGACAGGGCTGAAAGTGAATGAATTGCCCCAGCCCCTATCAAATACCCAGGTTGTCAGGCCTCACCTCCCCCTGCCAAACAGTGATAGGGTGTGGTGGACTGGCTGAGGAGCCACAGACCTCCCTGTGACCCAGGCAGGTGCAAACCTCTGGGGCATCTGCTCATTGGAGGAAACTGGATCACAGCCCTGCGGGGTTACCACCCACTGGGTGTGACAGAGGGGCAAGTTGGGGAAGGAGGCATCAACCTTCCCAGACTAATCTACTTGCTGGGCGGGGGGAGGGGGGCTTCCTGAGCTCACAGAGCACCGCAGTAAGTTATACTAGAGCTTCCAGCATATCCCTGCTATATAGTTGCCAGAGGCTTTTTAACTCTTCTATTTGAGACCGGTGCTGGCTAGGACAATTGACTGGGACCTCTTCAAATGGGCCAATCACCCGAGACTCTCCAAAATGATACCCTGGGTGTGTGGTAGTGGGAAGGTTTGATTTTCCTTTTCCAATTTTTCCCTGTGGGGGGCATGGTGACTTAACTGCTGGTATTTCTCCACAGCTCAGATATCAATCCAGAGTAACTGATTCTCTAGGGTAAGACAAGACCAGCTGAAAATAAGACAGAGCCACTTATCCCCACCACACCAGGAAGGTCCCTAGTTTTGCAAGCAGTAGCACTGTACAGGTCCTTGGCAAAACTCTAGGGGAAAAGGTACAGACACCAGTCCGGCTTTCAAGCAAAGGATTGGTCAATCACTACTCCTAGAACCTCCAGCCCAACTTGTCCTTATTTACTCATTCAGCTAAATGGTGTAAAATTAGTCATGGGGTGGAATCAATGGAAAAGGTCTGGAAACACTAACAACCAGAGTAGATCAACCCCCTCAAGGAACAATTTGGTGGACACAAATGATGATCCTATGCATAAACAGATGGCTGAGATGTCAGAAATTGAATTCAGATTTGAATTGCAAACAAGATTAATAAAAAAGAGGAAAAGTTGGATTTAGAAATTCAGGGTGCATTTCAAAAATTGTCTCAAGAAGTCAAGGAATTCAAAGACCAAATGACCAAAGATTTTGACACATTGAGACAAGAAGTTGCAACCCTCAAAGATCTGAGAAACACAGTAGAATCCCTCAGCAACAGAATGGGGCAAGCAGAGGAAAGGATTTCTGAAATTGAAGACGAAGCTTTCGAACGCTCCCAAACCTACAAAGAGGAAGAGAAATGGAAGGCAAACATGGATCATTCTCTCACACAGCTCTGGGATAACTCAAAGAAAACCAATATTCGCCTCATATGGATACCTGAAAAAAGTGAAGTGGCATCACAAGGCCCAGAGTCTCTTCTTTATGAGATTATGAAACAGAATTTTCCAGACATGTCAAGAGATTCTGAAATTCAGAAAGCAGACAGTTTCAGAATCCCAGCATGGCTCAACCTGAATAAGACATCCCCTAGGCATGTCATAACTAAGTTCACTAAAGTTAATATGAAAGAGGAAATTTTGAAAGCAACCAGACCCAAGAAATCTCTAATCTACAAGGGGAAGAATATTAACATAACAGCAGATCTCTCTGATCAAACCTTTCAAGCTAGAAGAGAATGGTCATCAACATTTAATCTCCTGAAAACAAAATAACTTTCAACCCAGGATCTTGTATCCAGCTAAACTGAGTTTCACTTATGATGGAAAAATTAAATACCTTAATGACATCCACATGTTGAAGAAATTTGCTATAACTAAACCAGCTCTCCAGGATATCCTCAGACCTATCCTCCATAATAACCAGTGTCATCCTCCACCATAAAAGTTTTCTCACCCAGAAACTTCTTACCAAATTCAAACTTCCACAGTGACAAAAGGATTTAAAATGTCCACTAGATTTTCTCAAGATTTATCAATATCTTCAATTAATGCGAATGGTTTAAACTGTTCTCTAAAGAGGCATAGGTTGGCTGACTGGATACAAAAACTCAGGCCACATATCTGCTGCATACAAGAATCTCATCTTACATTAAAAGATAAATATAGACTCAAGGTGAAGGGATGGTCATCTATATTCCAGGCAAATGGAAAACAGAAAAAAGCAGGCATTGCAATCTTATTTGCAGATACAATAGGCTTTAAACCAAACAAAGTAAGGAAGGATAAGGATAGAAATTTCATATATATTAAAAGTAATACTCAATACGATGACATTTCCATTAATATTTATGCACCCAACCAGAATGTGCCTCAATTTATAAGAAAAACTCT
Organism: Arctocebus calabarensis; assembly: GCA_963573935.1. Classification (NCBI taxonomy): domain Eukaryota; kingdom Metazoa; phylum Chordata; class Mammalia; order Primates; family Lorisidae; genus Arctocebus; species Arctocebus calabarensis. The sequence continues at coordinate 1,205 of CAUYON010077618.1, read as the reverse complement.
AATAGACATGAGTAACTTGATTTCCTACAGCTCCATGGTAGTTGGAGATTTTAATACTTCTTTAACTGTGTTGGATAGATCCTCCAAAAAGAAGCTAAGTAAAGAAATTTTAGATTTAAACTTAACCATTCAACAACTGGATTTAACAGACATCTACAGAACATTTCATCCTAATAAAATTGAATATACATTCTTCTCATCAACCCATGGAATATCCTCCAAAATTGATTACATCTTAGGTCAGAAGTCTAACATCAGCAAATTTAAAAGAATAGAAATTATTCCTTGCATCTTCTCCGACCACCATGGAATAAAAGTTGCACTCAACAAAAAACAGGAATTTGCATACTCAAACAAAAGCATGGAAGCTAAATAACCTTATGCTGAATGATAGGTGGGTCATAGATGAGATTAAGAAGGAAATCACTAAATTTTTGGAACAAAATGACAATGAAAACATGAATGCTCAAAGCCTCTGGAACACTGCAAAGACAGTCCTAATAGGGAAATTTATAGCACTGCAAACCTTCCTCAAGAGAACAGAGAGAGGAAGTTTACAACTTAATGGGACACCTCAAGCACCTGGAAAAGGAAGGACATTCCAAGCCCAAACCCAGAAGAAGAAAAGAAATAACCAAAATCAGGGCAGAATTAAATGAAATTGAAAACAAAAAAGTTATACAACAGATCAATAAATCAAAAAGTTGGTTCTTTGAAAAGGTCAATAAAATAGATAAACCTTTGGCTAATCTAATCAGGAAAAAAAGAGTAAAATCTCTAATTTCATCAATCAGAAATGGTAAAGACAATATACCAACAGAGCCCTCAGAAATTCAACAAATCCTTAACCAATATTACAAGAAACTTTACTCTGAGAAATATAAAAATATGAAGGAAATTGGCCAATATTTGGAAGCACGTCACCTTCCTAGACTTAGCCAGAATGAAGTGGAGATGTCGAACAGGCCGATATCAACTTTTGAAATAGCATCAACTATACAAAATCTCCCTAAAACGAAAAGACCAGTACCAGATGGCTTCACTTCAGAATTCTACCAAACCTTTAAAGAGGAACTAGTACCTATATTACTCAACCTTTTCCAAAATATAGAAAAAGATGGCATACTACCCAACACATTCTATGAAGCGAATATCACCTTGATCCCTAAACCAGGAAAAGATCCAACAAGAAAAGAAAACTACAG
>CAUYON010077617.1:0-15622 GCA_963573935.1 Arctocebus calabarensis | reverse complement strand
TAGTCCCAGCTACTTGGGAGGCAGAGGCAAGAGACTCGCTTGAGCCCAGGAATTGGAGGTTGCTATGAGCTGTGATGCCATGGCACTCTATCCAGGGTGACAGCTTGAGGCTCTGTCTCAAAAAAAAAAAAAAAAAATACACAGCAAGTATGGCAAAAATAATAATTAGTAAATTGGGTGACAGAGATTCTTATACTCTTTTCACTTTAACATATTTGAACATCCTCATGACAAATCATTAACATGGGCTCGGCGCCTGTAGCTCAAGTGGCTAAGGCGTCAGCCACATACACCAGAGCGGGCAGGTCGAATCCAGGCCGGGCCTGCCAAACAATGAAAACTACGACCCAAAAAATAGCCGGGCGTTGTGGCGGCGCCTGTAGTCCCTGCTACTTGGGAGGCTGAGGCAAGAGAATAGCTTAAGCCCAGGAGTGGGAGGTTGCTGTGAGTTGCCTCGGCACTCTACTGAGGACGACAGCTTGAGGCTCCGTCTCAAAAAGAAAAACAACAACAAAACCATTAACATAAAACTGCTTCAAGGACCCTTCGAGGCCCAAGTTCACATTGAATCAGAAGCAGAATCAGGATGTGAATCCAGCACTGCCTGGCTCCAAAGCTCCACAAAGGAAAACGTTAAGCCCTACATCAATCCAACAGAGAAGAGGCTGTCAAAACCCGTGAAGAGAGGGCGGCGGCGGGCCACTGCACAGCCTTCGGTCCCATCACAGCCTGGGAATCTGAGGCCAGAAAATAAGTTATCTTTCCGCAACACCCACTCCGTAAACTTCCAAGTCTCAGTGCCCTCCCTTCCCTGGGACCACCAGCCCTTTACCATCTACAGCGGAACTACAACTCTCAAGAGAGCTGCCCGAAGGACGGAGGTTATCTCCAGGGGATGCTGGGAGATGTAGTTCAACTTCAAAATTTGGACGCCTACAGACCTCTGTTAATGATTGACAGGGAGTCAAATCCGACATCTTACCCTTGTCTTCCTCAACACCCCAGGTCTCTACCCCGCGGGAAAGCGATTCCAACAACACTATTCCTCCACTGCCTGGAACTCACCTCACAAACGACTCCTCGCTCCTTAGTAGCTACTTCAACTGTTCCCCATACCGGAAAGGATCACTGTTTTCCTCTTCCCTTCCGCTCCACCCATTTCCGCCAGGCGGAAGATACCGGAAGTAGAGCTGCCCCTAGTTGCGGAGGTACGTCGCCCGGCTTGGTAAGTCCTCTCTTTTTCTCCCTCCGGAAACGTCAGTGATAACTTGAAGGTTCCAGTTCTTGAAACTGGTGTGAAGGTGAGGAACGTTCAGTATGTACTAGGCATTTTCTTAGGCATTTGATTTTCTGCTTGTTCCCCAGGCTTTGAGTCTCTCCAAGCACAAGTATAAGGACTAACTACTTCTGCAAGAGAGTGGGAAACCCACTTCCCCAACTATATCATCCACTTTTCTTGCTGCATCTTAAGAGACAATTGAGAGGGGATAACTCTGCTTCTATTTTATATACAGAGAAATTGAGAAATCAGAAGTCAAAGCCGTTCAAGTCACCTTCAGGAAACAGGGATTTCCTACTATGGCACTTCCCAGCTATTCTAGTGACCAATGCATATTGTTCTCCCCAGTTTCTAGATATCTAGGGACTCAGGTATTTATTTGCCTAGCTTGACAAGCCGAGCGCCCAGGAGAGAGAGAACAGATAGGCGGCCGAACGAGGCGGCTCAAACTCAATTTCGTAAGTCAAATACCCTCCCCCCGACCCGCTACCCCTCCACCCCGTGTTGGAGACTAAGGCGTCCCTTAGACGCTCTAGCCTTCCATCCTAAGGTCCCTTTAAATACTTTGTCCCTTACCTGCGTCCCGCCCAGAGTAGGTAATAACAAGCCCCGCCCCTCCACCAGAAACCGGGATTCGCCTGCCTCTGGGAGTGGGACACCACTCTTCCCCTCCCCTCTTCCCTGTCCCCCTCTTCACAGTTGCCTACAGCTGGCCCCGAGGCCCTGATCGAGGAGGAGGGAGCATTGCTCATAGGTCTGGGCAGGTAAGTGAAGAGTGAGGCGAATTGCCTGGCTTGGGGACCCAAGCGTCCTAGCTTCCCACCTCTCAGAGACCCAGAAGTTGGGGTCCTCTAAGCCCAGGAGTCCAGGCCCCTGTTCCTTTATGCCCTTCGACCCAAGAATATACACAAGTGCCTGGCCCTGACTCTCCTGCAATCTTTGTTGTCCATGGGTGGATGCAGCAATGAGTACAGAGGGAGTTATAAGTGGAAATTGTCAAGAAGGAAGGAATCCAGATCACCAATGGGCATGTTTAGAAGCACCTACTATGTGCCAAAAATTGTTGTGGGTGCTGCAGACACAGTGGAGAAAAAGATAAGCTTCCTGCTCCAGCTTTTATGTCTGGAGATACACTTCCTTCACTCAAATCCTGACCCTGACACTGCAAACTGTGTGATCTTGGGCAACTTATTTTACCTCTCTGTGCCTCAGCTTCCTCATCTATAAAATGGGGATAATAATTTGGTGTAAATTATCCAAAGTTAAAAAACAAATAATGGGGATAAAAATAGGACTACTGTGAAAATTAAAATGAGTTGATATAGGTAAAGATAGATAAACAGTGTCTGGGACAGAACACAGGCTAAGTATCTGCTATTATCACTCATGGACCAGAGAGTCCAGGCAGGGAGACCTTGCTTCATTTCCCAGGGCCTGAGGCACCTGTCTTCTATACCACACCTGGTTCCAGGTGTCAACAAAATATGAGGGGCCACCCCTCTCTGCTGCTGCTGTACATGGGATTGACCACCTCTCTGGACAGTTCAGCCAGTGGGGAGCAAGGTAAGTGTTTGGAGGAAGCACCAGTGTCCTGATACTTGACCTCTGCCTTCCTCTGACTCAGAAACCCTTGGCTCGCCTCTAGTCCCTTTCTCACCCAGGAGTCCAAGGTCCAGCTCCCATCTCCCCAGGATCCCATATTTCTCTATCCCCGTGTGTCCCCAGCCTTAGGAACCTTCCATTTTTCTGTCCCTCATGTCTTTGGATCCAGAAGTCTTCCTGGGCTCCCCAGAGGCCCAGAGCTTCCTGGGTAGCCGTAGACGAATTCCAAGAGCCAATCACTGGGACCTGGAACTGTTCACACCTGGGAACCTGGAACGGGAGTGTCATGAGGAGAGGTGTTCTTGGGAAGAGGCGAGGGAGTACTTTGAGGACAACACTCTGACAGTGAGGGACTTGGGACCCTGGATTTGGGGCCCCGTGACTTCTCTAGGCCCTGGGGAAGGGGTGTCCTGGCCCTCAACTCCCTCCTCCTTAGTATTTCAGAGATGGGAGTAACTTGGTGGGGGAATCTTCTAGCTGAATTGCTGCCTTCTCCCTTCTCTTTCACCCCGGCCCCTTCAAGGAGCGCTTTTGGGAGAACTACATCTACAATGGCAAAGGAGGTAAGTGGGGGCTGAAGCCCTCTTGTTTTGTGCAGCGAAGGCAGCCCCTTCCCATGGAGGCCAAACCAACACTCCTCATCCCAAGTTAGGCACAAGAATAATCTGTCCTGGCCGGCTATGATGGCTCATACCTGTAATCCTAGCACTCTGGGAGGTTGAAGCGGCTGGATCACTTGAGCTCAGGAGTTCAAAAGGGAGCAAGAGTGAGATCCCTACCTCTATCAAAAATAGGGGAAACTAGCCAGGCACTGTGTTGGGCACCTGTAGTTCTAGTTACTTGGGAAGCTGAGGCAAAAGGATCACTTGAACCCAAGAGTTTGAGGGTGCTGTGAGCTATGAGGCCAAGGCACCCTACTGATGGTGACTGAGTGAGACTGTCTCAAAAAAGAAACATGGCTTCCCAGTCCTGTGCCCTTTGAAGATGGTTGTTAAAAGATCCCCCTCCCTTGAGACCAGAGCCCCTCCTGAGGAACCCACTGCATCTACTGGTTATTGGGTGGAGGTCCTGTGACCACAGGAAGGGGGAAATGCTAGTGAGAAAAGGGTTCTAGCCACACGGTGACTGTCAGGCTTTAGATCCAAATGCATGGACCTACTTGAGCCCTTCTCTGGAGTCTAGAGCCCCAGCTCCTTCAGCAGCTTGGTTGCTGGGGGGCTGTTTTCTAGCAACGGGGCCAGGGAGCCTGGACATCTTTACCTGCCCAACTTGCCCACCTCAACCCCTCTCCTGGGTTCTGAGGCCCCATCTTACAGCAGCCTTGTTGCTAAGGGGGGCTGCTCCTTAGCAACGGGGCTGGCCAGGCCAGACCAAGGAAGCCTGAAGCAGTACCTGGCTGGCTTCCCCTCCCCCATAGCCCCATCCCAGCCCAGCCACTGCCTGGTTGCTAAGGAGGCCTTCTCCCTAGCAACTGCATCTAGCCAGGCTCCAAGACCCAAGGCCTCTGCCCACTAGAGGACCACCCTCTGGGCACCAGATACCCTACCCCTCCTTGTGGCCTGGTTGCTATGGGTAGATGCCCTTAGCAACAGGCCCTAGGTCTGGGCTGAAGTCCTTACATTGGAGCCTGGTTGCTAGGGGAGGTGACTCCCTCTCTACAGGCCATGCCAAGCTAGTGACTCCTTGAATCCACCTGAAAAAAGCCTGAATCAGGAGGACCCACCTCCTCAGTGCAGCTTTTTGCTAAGGGGGGGCTAAAAAGCCAGGGGTTTACTGTTTGAGGAAAGCCCCCCTACCCAGTGTCAAAGGAAATTTCCCCAGAAGCAATAGCTAAGTAAGGCCTCCCAAAGCCTAAGGTTTCCATGTGTCCCTTGGATTGCTGATGGGGGCTGTGCCTCACAACAGGGCCACATGAGTTCTAGGAGTCCTAGAACTTGGGAGAGGCGTCCTAAATCCTCCCATTATTGAATGAATTTTTCCTAGCCTCTGGTAAATTCAGAGGCCATCCCGTAGATTCTGCTCTTCCTTCAGACTTGAGGCCTTGCCTCTCAGTAGCCTGGTTGGTAAGAGGGGCTGCAATGGGAGCAAGCAGCATTGCCAGAGAAAATATAGAATGTCCCTCTACCTCCACCATCAGTTAAATTTGATTTTTGAGACAGAGTCTCACTTTATCACCGCCAATAGAGAGCTGTGGCATTATAGCTCACAGCAACCTCAGGCTCTTGCCTCAGCTTCCCAAGTACCTGGAACTATAGGTGCCTGCCACAACATCTGGCTATTTTTAGAGACAGGTGTCTCGCTGTAGCTCAGGCTGGTCTTGAACTTGTGAGCTTAGGTGATCTGGCTGCCTTGGCATCCCAGAGTGCTGAGATTACAGGCGTGAGCCACAGAGCCTGGCCTGATTTTGTTTTTTTCTTTTCTCACACTGTACTATAGGTAGAGTGCCATAGCCTCCTAGCTCACAGCAACCTCAACCTCAAGCGATCCTCTTGCCTCAACTTCCCAAGTAGCTGGGACTATAGGCACACATGACAATACTTGGCTAGTTTTTCTATTTTTTTATAGAGACAGGGTCTCAATTTTGCTCAGGCTGATCTTATACTCCTGAGCTCAGGTGATCCACTCACATTGGCCTTTCAGAGTGCTAGGATTACAGGTATGAGCCATCATGCCTGGCCTAAATTTGAATTTTGGATATGCAATGAAAAAATTTTAAAGCATAGGTATATTCCAAATAGTGCATGGGACATATACTAAAAAATTATTTATTGTGTATTTGAACTTCACATTTAACTGGGTGGACCTATGTCATTGTTTGCTACATCTGGCAGTACCCAGGAGCCTCCAGGTACCAAGGCTTCCCACCTACATACAATGTGTGAAATCAACTGCTGGCTCAGTGGGTGGATCCTGTAGGAGACTGTGTCTCCTGACTCACGGGGATGTGACTAGCCTGTGTCCAGGGAGGGCCTTTCTTGTGTGGATACAGCTACCTGCCGTATTTTCTAGTCCCACATGAAGTTATCACAGGCCACTTATACATTTGATTTCATTGAGTTCTCTCAGCCAGTGGTGTAGGGGTTATGTTTCCTGTTCTACAGAGCAGAACATGGAAACTCAGATAGAGGAGTGAGGTGAACTGCCTGAGGTCATAGGGCTAGCAAGTGGTCCCAGCTCTGCCTTGCCCCATAGTCTGTACTACTCTGTCAGGGGAAGGAATTTTGATGTTAGAGTGAGTGGCGTCCATTCCCTGAGCCAGTGGCTCCCCTCACCTCCCTACAGGGCATGCACGAGTGGACATAGCAGGCCTGGCGGTGGGGTTGACATCTGGCATCCTGCTCATTGTTCTGGCTGGTCTGGGAGCCTTTTGGTATCTGCACTGGCGACGGCGCCGAAGTCAACAGTCCTGTCCCCAAGAGTAAGGGGGCTTCTAGGAGGAGACTGAAGGGGTGGAGAGCAGGGGAAGGAAGAAATGGGCTATGGATTGGGGACAGGTTGGAACTGATGAAAGATCTAAGGACACAGGCACATGGAGAGTGAGTCTGTGATATTACTTGTATCTGGTCATGGTGTCTGTTCATCTGTCTGTCTAAATCCTCAGTATCTGGCACAAAGTAGGAAAATACAAAATGTAACTGTGCAGCCTGTGGTCTACGGGTGTCTCAGCTTCTGCAGTGACAGGGTACAGCATTGTGTGTGTGTTTGTGTGTGTAGGAGTTGTTTAGGGGTGTCTTTCTCACTGGTAGGGTCTGAGAGGGTGTACAGAAGTGCAGAGAGTTTAGGAAGAGTGTAATCCTACGAGTGGATCTGGAAAGTTTGGGAGTGATTGTGTTGTGCTCCCATCTGTATGGATTGTCTGACTGCTGTTTCTGTGTGTGTCAGCTTGCCTTTCTTCAGGGCTGTCTTTTTCTCCATTACTCTGCCTGTGTCTGGTGCAGTTGTGTGTCTGTGAATGAGAGTCTGCTTGTCCATGTGCATCTGCCTGTCATTTTTGGCACTTTATTGTGTGAAGGACTAGGCTGAAGGTGACTCTCCTTTTCTCTGGTCCGTCTCCCACATCTGTACCTGTGCCACCTTCAGAATCTCTGTCTCCTAGATCCTCTTTTTCCCAAGTCTCTCTATCCTATAGGTTTAACCTACTAACTGCACTTTTTCTGTCCCTAGGGCCGAGCTCATCAGCCCCATGACTCCTCTAAGCCCTTTAGGCCCACCGACGCCCCTGCTTCCACCCCCACTTTCACTCCCAGGCCTCCCAACCTATGAGCAGGCGCTGGCAGCCTCTGGAGTGCACGATGCACCTCCGCCTCCCTACACCAGGTATGGGGCGGGGCTTCTGTTTGGGGGCGGGGCGAAGAGGGGAGGGGACTGCTGGAGGCGGGGCGTGGGTTCCAGGCCAAGCCCTGGAATTTGGGACTTATCTGGGGCGGAGCATGGAGTGCGGAGGCAGGGCCCTATGCAATTGTCTAGGGGCGTGGCCCAGCGTTTTCCGTAAGGAGCTTTATACGAGGGTGGGGCTTGTGCCCAGAGGGTCTAGGATTGGCTCAGACACCAAGGGCGGTCGTAGTGGTCTTGGTTGGCGAGGGGGAATACAGCCGGGTTTTTGACTCCCTACTGTGCTGCTCTGCTTCCAGCCTCAGGAGGCCTCACTGAAGGGCTGTCTCCGAGCCCCAACTCTCCGAACCATGCCTGATTCACACTGGATTCCGGAAGCCCCCAGGCCTCTTAGACTCTGAAGCTGAACTTGGGGGGATGGTTGGAGTAGGGGTCGTTTCCCCCCCAGGTGGCCTACTCTGCCACACGTGTTTCCGCCACTTACGGATACATTTGTCGCCGGCTAGCACGTTCCCGCGTCTGGGCCTCTCGCGCGTCCCCACGCTCTCCTGACCCTGAGTATAACCTCCGGTCCCACCCCTGGGGTAGGCATGAGAGCGTGGAAACTCAGACCCAGTATTTTAGGCCGGGTGTGTGGTCTTTCGTATGTGGGCAGATGTGACCCGATCATCGATTCCAGGGCCATGGGGTACGGACGCAATGAGCCCCTCCTGTGCATATGTGGGTCTTCATGCACTCGGTGCGCGCACAAGGGTGCTTCGTAACCCAGGGAAGAGTGGGGGGCGTATTTGCAACCGTGCTCGGTGGGGACTGGCTTAAATGCCGGGGAGACCTGTTCCCCTAAATAAATACTTTTTGGAAAGAAACCCCCAAAAGGAGCTGAAACAATGCAAACAAATAAAAATCTAATGAAATGAACCACGTTGCCCGGTGCATCAGAGCTTTTTTTCTGTGCAAACGCTGCGCCCTACACCCCCAGGCCCTGCTTGCGCTCAGTCTCTCCCTCTCTCTTTTTTTTTTCATTTGCACGGGATTGTGGGAGGAAGCGGAGCGCAGCCAGACACCCCGCCGCCCGCCCCCCTTCCCTTCCCCCCTCCCCCAGCCGCCTTGTGCAAAGATGGCTGCACCGTGAACGCAGAGGAGGAGGAGGCGGCGGCGGCGGCGGCGAGGAGCGAGCACCTAGCGCCTGCACCCACCCGGGGGCCGCCCGGGACGCCCCCTCTCGAGCGCGCGTCCCCCCGTTCTCTTTTGCAAGCGCCGGGGCAAAGGCGGAGACAGCGGGGTCCCTCCTCCCCCCTTTCCCTCCTCCGGGGGAACCCCCCCTTCCCCCCTCCTTGGCTCAGTGGCTGCACCCCCTCCCTTGCCCGCCCCTCCGCCCCTGACCCCTCCCTCCCCCGCCCGGGGCCTTCCCGGGCCTTCTGTGGCTGCAAAGAGAAAAAGAGACAGGGAGAGAAAAGGGGGGGAAAAAGCAGCAGCGGAGGGAGCGGCGGCGGAGGAGAGCGCGCGCGCGCCCCCTCCCTCCCTCCCTCCCCCTCCCCCCAATTTCCACCGCGGCCAATTCATGGACAGGAACTACCCCAGCGCCGGCTTCGGGGACCCGCTCGGCGCCGGGGCGGGATGGAGTTACGAGAGGTCAGCGAAAGCTAGGTAAGGAGCTGAGTGGCCTTGAGAAAGGGGCCAAGGGGTGGGGGCCCAACCGGGCCGGGCCGGGCCCGCCCGGCGACGCGTGCATCGCAAACTCCCCTCCGGGTTGCAAGGGAGCGGCCTTCTTCGGTTTGTAACAACGCCGCCGCCCCAGTTTGCAAATTGCAAACTCTGCCAAAGCCAGCTCCGGCATGCAAAGGAAGAAATGCAGCGGGAAAATGGGGGTGCAAAACAATTTTGGACGGGAAGGCCTTGGGAAGGTGGGAGGGACTGGCGAAGGAAGGCCTGGACTTCCCCCCATCCTTGGATTCCCAGCTCGCTGACCCCTCCCCCTCGTACCCCAAGCTCTGCTTTTGCAAGGTGGGAAGGAAAGGAGAAATAGAATGCAAGCTGGGGGGGCGCGCACCCTCCTGGGTTCTATTGTTCCGGGACTGCGCGAGGCCGCGCCACAAGCCCCCCCAAGAAATTCCCGCGCGCAGAGTGGGCACGGGACCCCGCCCCCTTCCTAAACTGGGGTTCTGTGTGTGTGAAGGGGGGAGTTTAGCATCTGGGACACGCCCCCTTCCATTCCCCCACCCCCAAAAGCAGAGAATCCTAGTTGATGGCATGGAGTGGAGTGTTTGCCCTCTTAAATCTTGGCCGTAGGATTGGAGTCGTTGATGTTTCCCGGTGTGTGTTTGTGTGTGTGAGCGTGGTCCCTCTGCATGCGTGGTTGGCAGCGTGTTCACCTGTGAATCTTTCCCTTTCCTGCTGCATATCTGTGTGGCGCCCTCACACTTCATCTGCCCCTGAACACCTCCCCCCTCCACACACCTGGGTTTCCCAGCTTGGCTGGGCATAACCCCAAGTGGGTCAGGATTTTCCGTGCGGAACTCTTCGCTCTGTATCTTTTCTCCCCCACGGGTGAGTTGGATACCGTTTGCATACTTACCTGGCTTTGCATGGGCCTGTGCGCTTGAACCTCAACCTCCGGGGTTGGACGGTGTTCTTGTTCACACTGGTACTTTCCCCCGGTCCTATCCTCTCTCCTCCCCATCCTCTACCGGGACTGTTTGAGGAACAGTCTGCCTCCTGCTCCCGATTTGGTTTGCACTACCCCATGAGGTTCAGGGCCTATGTGTTCCCACGTGTCGGCAGAAGAGGGGGCATTTATGTGCACTTGTACAGTTGGCCTGTGTCACCAGTGTCAGATTGGGGGGCAGATAGAGTATGAGGGCAGCAGGGGAGGGCTCAGTGGGAGGTCAACTCCTTTCCCTTTTGCAACTCAAGATACTCTGATTTGCACCCTCTCCTGTGTATTTGTCTCATCTCTGTGCATGTCTGTTTGTAAATGTGAGACTTTATTAGGGCTCTGGAGTGGGGGTATTTCTGTGGCTTTTTAGTTGGGCAACCCCATTACCTTATCTTATCACCACCTTTAGGGCCCAGAGTTCCTTGGTATAAGCCCCAGTCACCTGGACGGTTCCCCCCTACTCCCCGGGGGATTAACTGAGCTCCCTTCTCGGAGGGCAGCTTGGGAGAACCCCCTGACATCTCGCCCTCTCCCCTCAGCTTGGTCTATGGCAGCTCCAGGACCTCGCACCCCGAGACGGACATCTTACACCGCCAGGCCTACGCGGCCCCCCACCCACTGCAAAGCTATGCCACCAACCACCACCCTGCAGGTACGGCCCCCATCCCGCCCCTCTTGGGCTGGCCCTCCCTCAGATGGATCTGATTGGCTGCTGAAAGTTCCACCCCTCCTAATTGGCTGTATGGTGTATCGTGGCCCGCCCCATACTTTCTCTCCTTTGATTGGTTGCCTCTGAGGATTTAGTCGCTGCTTAATTTCACGCCGGATTCGTCGGCCCCTGTCTCTGGCCCTGCCCCTTTCTCTCTCCAATTGGCTCTATCCCATCAGACCCCCAAATCCCACCTTCTCTTCCAGGCTTTTCCTCCTCTTTCCAGCTCACCACACTGTTTTCCTTCTGGGTTTGCCTCATGTTCTGTGCTCCTTGGAACTCTGAATTGTTTCTTCCTGATTCCCTTTCTTCCTGATTGGCTCCAATTGTTTGGCCCTCCCCTTTTTTCTTAGATTTGCCCACTACCTTATTTGACCCTTTGGTCTTGTCTCCAGAGCTTCTGATTGGTTCCCTTCTTTTGATGCTACTTCACCCTTCCTAGAAGTATCAGCAATGAGATAGTGCTGTCCACGTTGACCCTTGATCCACCTGATTGGCCCCTTTTGTCTTTCACCTTTTTTCCCCAGGCTCAACCCCTTTTGACTTGTTCTGTAGTCCTTGTGTGACTCCAGTCATCCTGTCCTTTACCATTCCTGGCTAGAATTGCCCAAATCATTTGGCCTCTCCCCTGGCCTTACAGAGAATTCTGTCCTTTTGCTCCTGCCTCCTTCACTTCTGGCCCTCCCAGGCTCTGGCATTTGAGTAGCTGGGGCTACTGCCCTTGTCATGGGACTGCCCCCCATTTTCATACCCAGGCCTACTGCGCTTGTCATTGTACTTACTCCTATCCTCATTTATTGCCTCACCTTTCCCCCCTTCCCTCAGTCCTGTCTGGTTAACTTGACCTTGACTATTTTCTCTCCTCTTTGAATCTGCCCTTTTCTGTTCCATCCAAATCGTTTCCCTGAACCACCTTGCCTCTGGACTCTTTGTTTCTCTCTTAACCCTGCCTTACCCCCACTCCCCTACCTGGCTGACTCTACTCCTTACGCATGGCTAGGCCTCTCTGGACTCTTCGACACTGGCCTCCACCATGCGGGCTCAGCAGGTCCTGACGCCTCCGTCATGAACCTCATCTCGGCCCTGGAGTCCCGGGGTCCCCAGCCTGGCCCCTCTGCCTCCTCTCTCCTCTCCCAGTTTCGCAGTCCTTCCTGGCAAACAGGTAAGCCCAGTGCCAGTCCTGGAGGGGCAGGGTGGGGCTTGCTTATGGTCTACTCTGACCTTCAGTGTTCGTCATCTTCAGCCATGCACACGCCAGGCCCTACGGAACTCTTCATCTCGGGTGCCCTGCCGGGTTCCAGCACGTTTCCGTCCTCTTCTGCCCTGTCAGCCTACCAGCACCCAGCTTCTTTTGGCAGCCGCCCCTTCCCAGTACCTTCGTCTCTCAGCCTCCAGGACCCCCCATTCAGTCCTCCAGCTAATGGGCTCCTGTCCCCTCATGATGTGCTACACCTGAAGCCCACACAGACACCCACGGTACCCTCCTCATTAGGCTTTGAGCGCTTGGCAGGGGGTGGTGTCCTGGGGCCTGCTGGTCTTGGTCCAGCACAAACCCCTCCTTACCGCCCTGGTCCCCCAGACCCACCACCCCCTCCCCGTCATATCCCAACTCAGTTCAATCTGCTGGCTTCCTCTTCCGCTGCTGCGGCTGAGCAATCCTCCCCACAGCTCTACAACTTCTCGGGTACTGCCCCAGGCCCACCACCACCTGAACGGGCCCTGCCCCGCCAGGATACCGTCATCAAGCACTACCAGAGGCCAGCCAGTGCTCAGCCCCCGCCACCTCCGCCACCAGCCCATGCCCTCCAGCACTACCTGAGCTGTGGAGGCAGCTACCCCTCCATGGGCCACCGGGCCAACCTGGCCTGTAGCCCTCTGGGTGGTGGGGAGCCCTCCCCAGGTGCTGGGGAGCCTAGCAAAGCTGGTCCCAGTGGAGCCACAGCTGGGGCATCAGGCCGAGCCACAGGCCCTGAGGCAGCCGGGGGAGGTGGGACTGGTGGTGGTGGTGGAGGTTACCGCCCCATCATTCAGTCACCTGGTTACAAGACTAGCAAAGGTGGTTATGGAGCAGCTGCAGGGGGTGCCACAAGGCCTCCACCACCCCGTTCAACTGCCACACCCAAATGCCAGAGCCTGGGAGGGCCAGCAGCAGCCTATGCCACTGGAAAGGCCTCTGGAGCTGGTGGAGCAGGGGGCCAGGCCTATTCCCCTGGTCAGCCTCAAGGGCTTCTGGGACCCCAGGCCTATGGGCAAGGGTTTGGAGGGGGACAAGCACAGGACTTAAGCAAAGGCCCCAGCTATTCAGGGGCCCCCCCACAAGCCCCCAGTGGTCCACCACCTCCTGGCCTTGCTACGTGTCAGAGCTACTCCCCAGACCAGCTGCAGGGGCAGCTGTATGGGGTACAGGGTGAGCCCTACCCAGGTCCAGCTGCCCATTCCCAGGGGCTGCCCACAGCCAGCCCCTCTCTCAGCTATAGTACTGGCCATTCCCCAGCACTCTCAGGCCATGGAGGTGGCTGGGGACCTAGCTCCCTGGGAGGTGGTGGGGAGGCCAGCCCTTCTCACATCATTCGCCCACTCCAGTCACCTCCTGCCACCGGCCGCCCTCCTGGAGTGGGTTCTCCAGGAGCCCCTGGCAAATACTTGAGCTCAGTCTTGGCCTCAGCCCCATTCCTGGCGCCTCCAGGAGCCGGCAGCTATGCATCCGGAGCAGGTGGCTACAAGGGCAAGGGAGATGGCTCAGAGCTGCTGGCTGGCCCTGGTGGGCCTCCTGCCGAGCGCACAGAAGATGAGGAGTTCCTTATCCAGCATCTCCTGCAGGCACCCAGTCCCCCTCGGACCGCAGGGGCAGATGGCTTGGTGGGCGAGGATGGGGCAGCAGATGCCTCCAAGGGACTTGGGGGAAGTGGTGGGGCTGGGGGACCACCAGGCACACCCTATGAGTTGGCCAAGGAAGACCCCCAGAGGTACCACCTGCAAAGTGTCATCCGCACCAGTGCCAGCCTGGACGAGGGTGCCACAGCAGCACTTGAGCTGGGTCTGGGGAGGCTGAAAGAGAAGAAGAAAGGGCCAGAACGGGGTGGTGACACCCCTGAGGGGCTGGCCACCTCAGTTGTCCACTATGGGACAGGTGCCAAGGAGCTGGGAGCCTTCTTGCAGAAGAGCCCACCCCCACCTCCCTCGGCCCAGCCAGCCCAGCCCACACCCCATGGCCTCCTCCTGGAGGCTGGAGGCCCTGACCTCCCACTGGTGCTGCCCCCTCCTCCCCCCCAGCTGCTCCCTTCAGTCCTCAGCCATGCCCCCAGCCCCTCTTCCAATGCCCCCAAAGTCGGGGTCCACCTCCTTGAGCCAGCTACCCGTGATGGGGCACCCCAGCAGCCCCCACCGCCGCCCCCGCCTCCACCACCCATACCCCTGCAACTTGAGGCTCACCTCCGTAGCCATGGCCTGGAGCCTGCAGCACCCAGCCCCCGTTTGCGACCTGAGGAGAGCCTGGAGCCACCAGGTGCCATGCAGGAATTGCTCGGGGCCCTGGAGCCACTGCCCCCAGGGCCTGGTGATGGAGGTGTGGGCCCACCTAACTCAGAGGGCAAGGATCCTGCGGGTGCCTACCGCAGCCCCAGCCCACAAGGGACCAAGGCCCCCCGCTTTGTACCATTGACATCCATCTGCTTCCCGGATTCCTTGCTTCAAGATGAGGAGCGCAGCTTCTTTCCCACTATGGAGGAGATGTTTGGTGGAGGGGCAGCAGATGACTATAGCAAGACCGGGCCACCTGAGGATGAGGGTGATCCCAAGGCGGGCACTGGGCCCCCTGCAGGCCCCCCTACCTATGATCCCTATGGGCCCTACTGCCCTGGCCGGGCATCTGGAACTGGGCCAGCAACACCAGGTCTAGGCCTGGACCCCAACAAGCCCCCTGAGCTGCCCTCTACGGTCAATGCTGAGCCACTGGGCCTGATTCAGAGTGGACCCCACCAGGCTGCCCCACCACCCCCACCTCCCCCACCACCACCTCCACCACCAGCCTCCGAGCCCAAGGGGGGCCTGACCTCGCCCATCTTCTGCTCTACCAAGCCAAAGAAGCTGCTCAAGACATCCTCTTTCCACCTGCTGCGGCGTCGTGACCCGCCCTTCCAGACTCCCAAGAAGTTGTATGCACAGGAGTACGAATTTGAGGCGGATGAGGACAAGGCTGATGTGCCCGCTGACATCCGTCTCAACCCCCGACGCCTGCCAGATCTGGTGTCCAGCTGCCGTTCCCGCCCAGCCCTTTCACCACTGGGTGACATCGACTTCTGCCCACCTAATCCAGGCCCTGATGGACCCCGGCGCCGAGGCCGCAAACCCACCAAGGCAAAACGTGATGGTCCTCCCCGGCCCCGTGGGAGGCCCCGGATCCGCCCACTGGAGGTTCCCACTGCAGGGCCAGCCTCAGCATCTGTGCCCACCGATGGGGCCAAGAAACCCCGGGGCCGGGGCCGTGGCAGGGGCCGAAAGACTGAGGAGGCAGGGGCCACTCGGTTGGAGCCCCTGAAGCCACTTAAGGTGAGGGGATCTGGATCTTGGAGGGGCTGGGACCAAATGCCTGAGTCTTATGGAAAGGAAAGAATTTGGGCATTTGGGGGACAGGGAGACAAGGTTTGTGTGCCTAAAGCCTATGAGGAACTGAGTCTAGGGTGGGAGTTCCAGAGTCCACTGATGTAAGAATTGAAACTTGGGGCTTGTAGCTCAGTGGCTAGGGTGTCAGCCACATACATTGGAGCTGGCAGGCTCGAATCCAGCCCAGGCCTGCTAAACAATGACAACTGCAACAACAAAAAAATGACCTGGCATTGTGGCAGGTGTCTGTAGTCCCAGCGATTTGGGAAGATGAGGCAAGAGAATCACTTAAGCCCAAGAATTTTTTTTTTTTTTTTTGTAGAGACAGAGTCTCACTTTATCGCCCTGGGTAGAGTGCCGTGGCGTCACACTGCTCACAGCAACCTCCAGCTCTTGGGCTTAAGCAATTCTCTTGCCTCAGCCTCCCGAGTAGCTGGGACTA
>CAUYON010077613.1:0-11823 GCA_963573935.1 Arctocebus calabarensis | reverse complement strand
GATGAATTATAAATTTTGGGAGAATTGAGATCTTTACTGAGTATTTTAATCCGTACATATGGCATACTTTTTTCTTTTTATTTACATTTTCTTCACCACTCTGTAGTTTTCCATTTACAGATCTTTTTTTTTTTTTTTTTTGAGACAGAGCCTCAAGCTGTCACCCTGGATAGAGTGCTATGGCATCACAGCTCACAGCAACCTCTAATTCCTGGGCTCAAGTGAGTCTCCTGCCTCTGCCTCCCAAGTAGCTGGGACTACAGGCACCCACCACAACACCCGGCCATTTTTTGGTTGCAGCCATCATTGTTGTTTGCCAGGCTCAGGCTGGATTTGAACCCACCAGCTCAGGTGTATGTGGCTGGCGCCTCAGCCGCTTGAGCCACAGGCGCTGAGCCAATTTCTGTGTTTTTAATTTTTTAAACTGCTTGGCAGAGAAAGAAAACTAGCACTTGGGCAGCGCCTGTGGCTCAGTGAGTAGGGCACCAGCCCCATGTACTGAGCGTGGTGGGTTCAAACCTGGCCCCAGCCAAACTGTAACAAAAAATAGCCGGGCATTGTGGAGGGCGCCTGTAGTCCCAGCTACTTGGGAGGCTGAGGCAAGAGAATCATCTAAGCCCAAGAGTTAGAGGTTGCTGTGAGCTGTGATGCCACGGTACTCTACCGAGGCGGACAAAGTAAGACTCTGTCCCTAACAAAAACAAAAAACAAAAAAACTAGCACCTCATGAAATCGTATCTCAGCCCCAAGTGCACGGGCCTCCTGAGTAGCCAGGCCACCTGGGTGACAGCACTTCAACAGAGCTCAGCAGTCCCAGTCTCACCAGTGAGGTAATTGTTTCCATATTATGGTTTATATTTTAGAAACGCTGCCGGAATAACTTGCTGAAGGCTGTTAAGTCCACTGTCTGGAGGAAAAAGTATCTAAACTTGGAGGCTGAATATTCTTCCGGTGCCCCCCAGAGTGTCGGGAGGGAGTGACACCATCTGATGAGGGCTGAAAAACAGGATGTTTAGGGTGAAGGCCCAGAGGCTCACCTCACCCCCAGGGCGACAACTCCTGGTGCTGGTAACAGATCACAGAAGCAGGCACAGCCCAGGAGACAAGAGCTGAGCCCTCTGTGGTGACATTGTGAAATAATTTCTAACAATGCTGATTAGTAAATTAATCTGCAAAAGCAGTAAATGTCTGAATGCCCTTTACTTCTCAATTCAATACAGCAAAGGTAATCACTTTATGAGGAAGACAGATGAAAACACCATGTATTTTATGACTTGAAGTGACTTCAGATCTGGGTCAGAGTTTAGAACAAGTCCTCAGGAAGAAAAAAGACAATGTAACTGCATAATTACAGAGTAACTTTCTTCTCCCCAACGGCTTAGAAAGGAAACAAACAAACCAAGAACAGAATTTGTTTTAGGATTATAAAACAAACAAATTTCAGTGACAGTGAGGTAGCTACAGGTCACCTGTATATATCTCTTTTCCAAAACATTCTTCCTAGGACAACTGGCTTACATAACATTTAAATTTAAAAAAATAGATTGCTAGATTTATCTGAAGTCTGGATTTTATGGCTGCATTTTCACATAAACCAGTAGGGTTTCCAGTGACGCTCATGAAAGCTGACGGCTGTTATGACACATTGCTAGAAATATAATATCAAGCCCACAATCAACACACTTAGAATAATAACTTAAGGACATACGAGTGAACATTTTCCAGATGTGTTCCTAATATTCCAGTTACCCTGCATCCTGAGTGAGGTCTGGCTTCACCTCTCCTCACGCTGCCCCCAAGATCAGCTCTTGGATGGTCACGGTGGGGCACACCGCAGTTGGGAGGTTCCCACCCGAGTGTTCCTGACGCCGAGCCTCAGTCATGAGTCCGCTGGTGGTTGGTCAGAGAGGAGCTCTGGCTGAAGGCTTTGCCACACGCCCTGCACTTGTAAGGCTTTTCTCCCGTGTGGACCCTCATGTGAGTCACCAGGGACGAGCTCTGTCGGAAGGCTTTCCCACAGACCTTACAGTTATAGGGTTTCTCTCCAGTGTGAATTCTCTGGTGCTGAATTAGTGCTGAGCTTTGGTTGAAGGCTTTTTCACAGTCATTACATTTATAAGGTTTCTCTCCAGTGTGAATTTTTCGGTGAGTATTAACTCCCGAGTGGGAACTGAAGGCTTTCCCACATTCCTTGCAATGATAAGGTTTCTCTCCAGTGTGGATCCTGTGATGTATATTGAGCCGTGAAACCCAGGAGAAGGCTTTCCCACATTCACTGCACTTGTAGGGTTTCTCTCCTGTGTGAATCCGCTGATGCTGGAGAAGAGCTGAGCTTTGGCTAAAGGCTTTACCACACTCTTTACAAGCATACGGCTTCTCACCAGTGTGAATTCTCTGATGGATGATGAGGGCTGAATGGTAACTGAAAACTTTCCCACACTCGTTACAGTGAAAAGGCTTCTCTCCGGTGTGAATCCGGTGGTGTCTACTCAGCCGTGAGATGGAAGTGAAGGCCTTTCCACACTGACTGCACTCATACGGCTTCTCCCCAGTATGAATTCGGTGGTGCTGGATGAGGGAGGAGCACTGGCTGAAGGCCCTCCCACACTCGGTGCACTTGTACGGCTTCTCTCCAGTGTGGATTCGCTGGTGGTTATTAAGAGATGAGCTACCTTTAAACGTTTTCCCGCACTCTTTGCACTTATAGGGTCTCTCTCCAGTGTGCATTCTCTGGTGTCCGATGAGAGACGTGGTGAAGCTGAAGGCTTTCCCACACTCCCGACATATGTAGGGCTTCTCGCCAGTGTGGACGCGCAGGTGCTGAGTGAGGGAGGAGCTCTGGCTGAACGCTTTCCTACACTCCCTGCATTTATAGAGCTTTTCTCCCGTATGGATCCTCTGATGCTTACTCAGGGAAGAGCTGTGAAGGAAGATCTTTCCACAGACACTACACCTGTAGCATTTACGCACAGTGTTGACCCCCAGTTGTTTAAAGAGAACTGAGTACTGCTGGGAACGGGGTTTCCTTCCTCTGGAAACAATTCTGGGCTTTCTAATAAGTGATGGTTTTAGACCAAGATTTTTCCCAAGTTCAATATCTTTAAAGCTCCTCTCCTTAATGCAGACTTTTTTGATAGTGACTAACACTTTCCTGAAGAGTTTCTTTTTGCCTTGTTGCTTCTCTGACTTGTACTCATTTATGTAGGTTTTTCCCAACTTGAAGTCAAAAGCACCATCAACTATGAATTTTTTCACGACTTCTTGATTTTCTTCTTCAGAGACTGTGGTTTCAAACAAGCTCTCCCATCCTAAAATGAACAAAGAGTATAAGTCTCTCCTGTACCAGGTATAAAGAAAAGTGACATCAAAATATATGAAGATGGCTAATAAATGCAGATATAAAATCTTAGGAAAGAACAGAAAAAGAAGAAGAGGAAGAGGGGGAAGCAGGATGGCGGCCGTGTCTGGGGAGGAGGCCTGAGAAAACCTGTGTGCCGGGCTGAGCACCACACAGGAAGGTTCTTCCAGCCGTAGAAACCAGGCCTGACCTAGTGACAACGTGCAGGTCCCTGGAGCAGGGACAGCTCTGAGTATGGTTGTGCCAGGCTCAGCTTCACCTGCCAGGTTGCCACCAGCGCACCAGGGAAAGCTGTAGAGAGGCTAAAAATGGGACAAACAAGAACCACTGGCCCTGCAGAGCTCCAGGAAACACAGGGTCTGGCACCCATCAGAGTGCGGTAACGGATGATGCTCACCTACTCGGGGAATGTACACTCAGTGCCCACAAGTCTCGTGCAAAGGTCAAGACTCTGGGGCTTCTGGGGAATAAGCCAGAAACGGGCCAAGGATTACATCCGACCGTGGGCTGCTGACAATGGCAAAGTGACCGACATCACAGAAGTATGGGGAATGATTAGGACCGAAAGAAAGAAAACACAGAAACAAGAGCAAATAACCTGCATTTTAAACTGGGCCATGAGAAGTTGAAATGAGAGATGACGACTAAGTAACAAGAGCTGGTCAGGCAAAAAATGTATGTATAGGCTCGGTGCCTGTGGCTCAACGGGCTAAGGCGCCAGCCACATACACCTGAGCTGGTGGGTTCAAATCCAGCCCGGGCCGCCAAACAACAATGACGGCTGCAACCAAAAAATGGCCGGGCATTGTGGCGGGCGCCTGTAGTCCCAGCTGCTTGGGAGGCGGAGGGAGGAGACTCATTTGAGGCCAGGAATTGGAGGTTGCTGTGAGCTGTGATGCCACAGCACTCTATCCAGGGTGACAGCTTGAGGCTCTGTCTCAAAAAAAAAGATGTATGTATAAAGACGACTCAAGTCAGAAAGAACAGCTGAGCTGGGTGTGGTAGCTTGAGCCTGAGTTAGAGGTGAGCTGGGTGTGGCGGCTTGAGCCTCAGTTAGAGGTTGCTGTGAGCTTATGACACTACAGCAGTCTACCCTGGGTGATAGCTTGAGACTCTGTCTCAAAAAAAAAAAATTAAAAAACCAGGCCCGCCAAACAACGGTGACGGCTGCAACCGAGAAATGGCCAGGCGTTGTGGCAGGCACCTGTGGTCCCAGCTGCTTGGGAGGTGGAGGCAGGGGACTCGCTTGAGCCCAGGAGTTGGAGGTTGCTGTGAGCTGTGATGCCAAGGTACTCTGTCCAGGGTAACAGTTTGAGGCTCTGTCTCAAAAAAAAAAAAAAATTGTAAAAAAAAAAAATTATAAAAAATAAAAAAAGATAGGAAAGAAAGAACAGCAGACACCAAGGCCCTAAGCTTTTCTGTGTCTAGAACATAAAGATGTCCAGTGTGGCTGAAGCAGGGTGAACAGGGGAGATAGGGAAAAGAGGTGGCTGGGACATGTTACATAGAGCCTTGTGAGCCACAGGTCAGATTCCTGGGTTTTTGTTTGTTGTGTAACAATGGACTGCCAAGTTTTGGAGGTAAAGATGGCAAGTACCTTTACCTCTAAATAGAGCACTTGGAGGAAGTGACAGAGGACTCAAGGGTGACCGCTGACTGGTCAGTGCAGACTGATGCCTCTCACAGTGTTGGGAGTCGAGGAGAAGAACACATTCTCACATTCTTGGGAACAGTGTTTTGTCTGTCTTTTTGTTTACTCAGGATAAAATGCAAGTTATGAGATCACTGTTTCAAAAGAAATGAATATATATATACACATATATATATATTTTTTGAGACAGATTCTCTCTATGTTGCCCTCAGTAGAGCGCTGTGATGTCACAGCTCACAGCAACCTTAAACTCTTGGGCTTAAGTGAGTCTCTTGCCTCAGCCTCCCAAGTAGCTGGGACTACTGGTGCCCGTCACAACACTCGGCTATTTTTTTTGTTGTAGTTGTCATTGTTCTTTAGCAGGTCCCAGGCTGGGTTTGAAACCACCAGCCCTGGTGTAAGTGGCTGGTGCCATACCACTAAGCCATGGGCACTGAGCCAGAAATGAATTTTTTTTTTTTTTTGAGACAGAGCCTCAAGCTGTCACCTTGGGTAGAGTGCCGTTGCATCACAGCTCACAGCAACCTCCAACCTCAGGATGGGACAACAGGTGTCCGCCACACGCTGGGCTATGTTTTGGCTGTAGCCATTATTGTTGTTTGGTAGGCCTGGGCTGGATTCAAACCTGACAGCTCAGGTGTATGTGGCTGACGCCTGAGCCACTTGAACCACAGACGCTGAGCCAGAAATAAATATATTTTATGAGTTTTTATTTTCCAAAAGGAAATGCACAATCACTATAAGAAAAACTAAGGCAGTGCAGAAAATTGTAAAAGTGAAAATATAGACCACCCATAAATATATTATGCAAATACAATCACTACTATGTGCGGGATTTAGCTCACTAAAATTTCTTGTATATAACGAATTGTTTCCTTGTTAGTGTAGTGGTAAGTAAAAAACAAATAAACCAAAAAAAAAAAAAATTGCTTTTACTTAAAAAGAACAGTTGAAAGTAACATTTCCCCACCCTCACTTCACTTAAAAATCACGGGCTTCCCTCACGTCAAATAAAGTAGGCGGACGGCATCATTTCAGGGGTCACAAGGTGGCCCGACCCGTCAGCACATCACGAAGCTCTTCTGAGCCATTCAGCTTCCTTCACACCAGTAATTCCTCATGTTATACATTCTGTCAAGTATTTTTTAGCTTTGCACACTTAGAAAATTATTTTCTTGAGGAATTCTTAAACTGTTAATAAAGACGGCCATCCTCTGGAAGGACTGTCCACTCAAAACCCCACTACAGATAGTGCCAGTCGCTCAGGACAGCAGCAGGACACTGGGTGGTTACTTCTCTATCCTTGGGAATAGGAGAACGGTATCTCATGGCTTTCAACTTCACTGATATTAATTCAGCTGAACAGTGTTTCAAAAAATCCTCTGTGGATTTTAAATTGATATTCCTTCCTTCCTTGTCTTTTCAATCACAATACTCAAGGCTTTGTACTGCAGTGATTAACTCTTCTAGGGGTGTCCACCCCTTTTTCTTCTCTGCTGCACACTGGAAGAAGAGTTGTCTTGGGCCACACATTAAATTCACAGCTTGGCGCTTGTAACACAGTGGTTTCGGCGGAAGCCACATACACTGAGGGTGGCAGGTTAGAACCCGGCCCAGGCCAGCTAAACAATGACAACTGCAATAAAAAAATAGCTGGGCGTTGTGGCAGGTGCCTGTAGTCCCAGCTACTTGGGGGGATGAGAAAGAGAATTACTTAAGTCCAAGAGTTTGAGGTTGCTGTGAGCTATGTGATGCCATGGCACTCTACCAAGGATGATGGAGTGAGACTCTCTACCAAAAAAAATAAATAAACAAAACATCCCTGAAACGAAGGAGGATTGAGTCTTCAAAGCTAAGAGCCCAGTGAATGCTAAACAAGAAACCTTCAAGCAAAAAGAATCCTTGATACAATGCAGAGAATTTTATAAATTCCAAAGATAAAGAGGATAACCTATAATATCCCAGGTAGAAGTCAGAGAAGAAAAGCCAAGTTGCTTTGCAGGAAACAGACTCAGACCGACAGTGCTCAGGGTTCAAAGGGGGAGGGGGAGGAGGGGGCAAAGTCTGCACAACCAACACCATAAATCTAGACCCAGACGAACTGATTTCAGACACACAGAAATATTGTACACACGAATCTTTCTGGAAAAATGTACTCAAGAAAACATTCTAGTCAAACCAAGGGTGAGGATCTGACGGCAGAGTTCCTGAATGGAACACAGAAGTCCGTGTCCTGCCAAAAAGGACAGATCCAGATGGTGACAAAGCTCAAGGGAGCCCCCAGTGGAGCCAGGAGGAAAGACGACACTCTGAGTGGAACAGAACCTGGGAGGTTAGGGTGCAGCAGCCCACAGGGGCTTTCAGAGACTCGGTGACAGGCCCTGGGAGCAGGACCTGGGACATATTATTTTGAAAATTTTCACAGAAAAGGGTTAAAAGAATGGCCTGGTGAAAATCTACGAGCCTTCTGCTTAAATTCCACAATTGTTACCATTTGGTATGCCTGGACTGCTGTGCCCAGCTCCCTGTCTCACGGGCACAGACATATACATTTGTCTGCCTTTTTGCTGATACTGTTTTCACCGAGCATGTTTAATAACTTGCAGACAAAAAAGTCAAAGCAAAAAGTCTGTCCAAAAATGGAGCTATGGCCCAGCGCCTGTGGCTCAAGTGGCTAAGGTGCCAGCCAGATACACCTGAGCTGGTGGGTTTGAATCCAGCCCGGGTCCGCCAAACAACAATGACGGCTGCAACCAAAATATAGCCAGGTGTAGTGGCGGGCGCCTGTAGTCCCAGCTACTTGGGAGGCAGAGGCAGGAGAATCGCTTGAGCCCAGGAATTGGAGGTTGCTGTGAGCTGTGTGAGCCTCAGCACTCTATCCAGGGTGACAGCTTGAGGCTCTGTCTCAAAGAAAAAAAAAAAATGGAGCTATGAGGAATGTACTGTAGCGATAAACGTATGTCCAAATCACGAAGGGGATATAATTTAGGAAAATAATCCAGTAAAAACAAGGAAAAAAGTGGGAGATACAAGAATCACAAACCTTTATACATTACACACGGCATTACGTACCCTGCATGTTACAAGAGACATTGACAGACGTGTAACCCGCTGGAGCATTCAACCCTCCTAAGACCCAAAGGATCAAGTAATCAAACCACCAGAGAGAAAGGATATGCCCCTGCACCCCTACCTGGCCTGGTGCAGCAGGAGACCCAGCCAGGGTCTCCTACAGGCAGCGTCCTCCTCTGTGTCCACTTCCCAGTCCTTCTGCACTCAGCCAGAAGTGGACTTTGAGGAACCCCATTTTCCACCATCCAGGGGTCCTCCCCTAGCTCCAACTGGGAGATGACTTTTGGCTTGGAAAACACAATTCCTGTTCGTGCACAAAGAAAAAGACATAAGTGGCCATTCTGGGACACAGATCCAGCTCCAGAGTCCCTGGGTGGAGGGACAGTGAAGTCAGGAGGAGGCTTGCCCTGAATGGGCTTGAAGCTGGGCTGGAGGGGGCTTTGGGAAAGGAGTTAGGCTGTGTGTGCACTCCTCTCAGTGGGAATGCCCTGTGGGACCCTGGGGACAGAGCTCAGGTACAGAAGACAGGAAAAGCACAGACAAGGTGGCTCTGCCGGCTCTATCAATCCATGAGGTCTCCGCAGAGCCAAGGGGAACAGCAAGGGCCACTCCCTGAGCCCACCTGCAAACCAAACCTGGCAAACCGAGCCCTGGCAGCGTCCTCCTTGGACAAAGGCAATGGTCTCGAGGAAGATTCTGCATCCCAGGAAGCTGCTCACCCAGGGAGGCCAGGGTTCTGTAGTTGTCCAGCATCACCTCCCGGTACAAGGTCCTCTCAGCAGAGTCCAGGTGCGACCACTCATCCTGGCTGAAGAACACGGCCACATCCCTGAATGTCACAGACTCCTGGAATGGCAAACCCACTCCTGCTCACCCGGGATCATCCTCACCCTGGGATGACCGAGAGGCAACCCTGTCACCACTGGGGGTTCTGAGTATTACAAGTCAAGTACTTCTGGGCAGCCTCTCGGTCACCGCCAGTCCCGAGTAGTTGGGACTACAGATGCACAGCACAACACCCAGGTATTTTTAGAGAAAGGGTCTTGCTCTGGCTTAGGCTGGTCTCGAACTTCTGAGCTCAAGGGATCCACATGCCTCAGCCTCCCACAGTGCTCGGATTACAGGCATGAGCCACGACGCCCAGTCCCAACGTTTATCTTTTAACAAAGATAACAGCCGGCTTGGTGCCTGTAGCTCAGCAGTTAGGGTGCCAGCCACATACACCAGAGCTGGCGGGTTCGAACCCAGCCCAGGCCTGCCAAACAATGACAACTACAAGCAAAAAATAGCCGGCATTGTGGCGTGTGCCAGTAGTCCCAGCTACTTAGGAGGCTGAGGCAAAAGAATCGCTTAAGCCCGAGAGTTTGAGGTTGCTGTGACCTATGATGTCATGGCACTCTAGTGGGCAACATTGTGAGACTCTGTCTCAAAAAGACAAAAACAGGGCAATGCCTGTGGCTCAAAGGTGTAGGGCACCGGCCCCATATGCTAGAGGTGGCAGGTTCAAACCCAGCCCCGGCCAAAAACTGCAAACCCCCCCCCCCAAAACAAAACAACAACAACAAGAACAAACAAACAAAAAAACCCAAAGATAACAGTCAATTGTTCAGTCTCTTTGGAGATGGGCCTAACATGTCACTGACTCCAAATTGCAAAACCCACCTAAATACCCTGGTTGTATCCACTTAGCTGTACCGAAGAGCAGCCTTTCTGTCCCAGCTCTCTCTCTAGTGGACTGCCTCTGACGTGCATCACATCTGGCTAGATCTTTACTTTCTCTTCTACCTTAGCAGCGAGGTATTCTAGATTGGGAGATTATGTTTTTTTTTTTTTTTTGAGACAGAGCCTCAAGCTGTCACCCTGGATAGAGTGCTGTGGCATCACAGCTCACAGCAACCTCCAATTCCTGGGCTCGAGCGAGTCTCCTGCCTCTGCCTCCCAAGTAGCTGGGACCACAGGCGCCTGCCACAACACATGGCCATCTTTTGGTTGCAGCCGTCATTGTTGTTTGATGGGCCCGGGCTGGATTCGAACCCGCCAGCTCAGGTGTACTTGGCTGGCGCCTTAGCCCGTTGAGCCATAGGCGCCGAGCCAGGAGATTATGTTTTTAATTGTATTTCCCTGACAACACATCAATGACAGAGTTACGTGCCACGAAAGGAAAAGGAGAAGGAAGAAATCACTAGGACAAGGACACTTCTCATCTCATGGAAGACTCTTTCGACTTCTTCTGGATGCCTTCCACTCACCATGTACACAAGCCTGGTCCCTCTCCATGAACCCAAACCTTATAGTGCTAGAGTGCTTCTCTGCCCCACTGCTCACAGGTTTCTTTCTTCACTCTTTCTAGAGAATCACCCCAACTCTTACCATGAAATACAGCCATGTGTCATTAATGATGGAGAGATGGACCCTTCAAAATGCACTATCAGGCGACTTCACTGTTGTGTGAACATCACAGGCTGTACTTACACAAACCCACACAGAACAGCCCACACACCTGGGCTGCCTGGGGCCAGGAGCCCATCGTTCCTGGGCTGCAAACCTTTCCCTTGTGTTACTGTCCTGAGCAGTGTAGGCATATATATCTGAACATAGAAAAGAGACAGTAAAGACACTATGTGAAAAATTAAAAGAAAGAAAAAAGATTAAAAAGAAAAGGTACACCCAGATAGGGTGCTCACTGTGAATGGAGATTACATGACCGAAGTTGCTCTCGGTCAGTGCGTGGTGAGTGAATGTGAAGGCCTAGGATATAGGAACTTCTGCAGACTCGACAAACACCATACACTTACACGACACTAAATTCATTTTTTAAAGTAACTGTGCTATGACAGCTATGAAGCACTAGGCGACAGCAATTTTCCAGCTCCAGGGGGACCACCCTCCTATAGGAGGTCCCTCCCCAGACCGACTCCTCCCATGTGTCATTTGCTTTAGTTCTGAGGGCAAAGATAGTGCCTCTTGTCTTTAAAATCCCAGTGCTATGAAGGAATTATTTGACTCCTGGGTATTTCTTTCTTTCTTTCTTTTTTTTTTTTATGAATTAGTTTTCTTTTTTTTTTCATTTGATCTTATTTTTTCTTTTTTATTAAATCACAGCTGTGTAAATTAGTGCAATCAAGGGGTACAATGTGCTGGTTTCACATACAATCTGAAATGTTTTCATCAAACTGTTTAACATAGCCTTCATGGCATTTTCTTTTCTTTTTTCCAGTGGTAAGACAGAATTTATTTACAGAAAAAGAATACAGAAAACACTAAAGCTCCTGGTAGAGAGAGAGAACTCAAGTGGGGAGAGAGAAGCTCTCTCCGTTTCTCTCCTGGTCTTTCCCCGTCTCCCCCTTTAGGCTTTTAGTCTCAGGGTATATATAGGTGTACGGGTTCCTTGGCCAGGAAACGAATGAACACAGTCCCTTCCGCTGGGGCAAAGTGAATGAATGTATCAATGGATGGACACAGTCCATTCTTGGAATTGAGGCCTAGGAAATTCACATGAAATTGACCTAGGCATAGGAAATGGGGGTTCCACCATTTAGTCCTAAGTGTAAAGTGAAGGAGACACCAAGGCACAGGTGTCTTCTCAGGGTATTTCTTTTTTTGTAGAGTCAGAGTGTTACTTTATCACCCTCGGTAGAGTGCTGTGGCATCACACAGCTCACAGCCACCTCCAACTCCTGGGCTTAGGCGATTCTCTTGCCTCAGCCTCCTGAGTAGCTGGGACTACAGGCGCCCGCCACAA
>CAUYON010077611.1:0-37325 GCA_963573935.1 Arctocebus calabarensis | reverse complement strand
GTCTTTTTTTTTTACACCCAGATTTACTCAGAGTGCAGTGGCATCGGCCTGGCTCACAGCAACCTGCTGGAATATAGGCACCTGTCACCACAGCTGGCCAATTTTTCTATTTTTAGTAGAAACAGGTCTTGCTCTTGCTTAGATTGGTCTTGAACTCCTAAGATCAAGGGAACCTCCCAGGCTGGCCTCCCAGAACGATATGATTATAGGCATGAGCTACTGTACCAAACTGGCAAAACATTTAAATTTTGATATATGAAGAGCCACCTCTCAATTTTAAACAAAGAGCAAGCAGGTCTTGAATTCGGAACTTTCAACAGAGGACTGGATCTTGCCATAACGTATAAATCACATTTTTTTTTTTTTTTTTTTTTTGTGAGACAGCGTCTCAAGCTGTCACCCTGGGTAGAGTGCCATGGCATGATGGTTCACAGCAACCTCAAACTCTTGGGCTTAAGCGATTCTCTTGCCTCAGCCTCCCAAGTAACTGGGACTACAGACGCCTGCCACAACGCCTGGCTATTTTGTTGTTGTTGTCATTGTTGTTTGGCATGCCCAGGCCGGATTCGAACCCACCAGGCCTGGTGTATGTGACTGGTACCCTATCTGCTGAGCTATAGGTGCTGAGCCTATAAACCACATCTTGTTTCTTTCTTTCTTCCTTTTTTTTTTTTTTTTTTTTTGAGTCAGAGTCTAAAGTTGTCACCCAGGTAGAGTTCTGTGGCTCATAGTTCACAACAACCTCCAACCCCTGGACTCAAGTCATCCTCCTGCCTCAGTTTTTCCATTTTTAGTATATACAGGGTCTGGTTTTTGCTTATGCTGGTTTCGAACTCATGCTCAGGCAATCTACCCGCCCCTGCCTCCCACTAGGATTACAGATGTGAGCCACTGTGCCCAGCCCACATCATGTTTCCACTGTATTTTTTTTATAGCTGCTTTCTATTTACCTCAAGTGACATTGGTTTTCAGTTTACAATATTTACATTATCTTTTGCTGTTGTTCTTGTTGTTGTTGCAGTTTGGCCGGGGCTGGGTTTGAACTCTCTACCCTCGGCATATGGGGACAGCACTCTACTCACTGAGCCACAGGCACTATCCTATATGATATTTTAAAATAAGTTTTAGGTCTTTTTGAATGCTTCATGCCTGTAATCCTAGCACTCTGGGAGGCCGAGACAGGAGGATCCCCTGAGCTCAGAAGTTCAAGACCAACCTGATCAAGATTGAGACCCTGTCTCTACTAAAAATAGAAAAATTAGCCACATGTTGTAGTAGGGACCTGTAGTCCCAGTTACTGGAAGCCTGAGGCAAGAGAATGACTTGAACCCAGGAGTCCAAGGTTGCCGTGAGCCAGGCTAAGGCCATGGCACTCTAGCCCTGGCAACAGAGTGAGAATCTGTCTCAAAAAAAAATTTAACTTAAACAGAAGGCATTAGGAGAAGCAGAGGACAGGTAGGAGGACTCCTGTGTTTGTATCTTGTATCTCCATGTGAATGGGGCTGCCAGCCAAGGAAGGGAAAAAACAGGAAGCGTAGGTTCAGCCAAGGATGGAGAGCTCTGTGTGACCCAGTTGAGCTTCAGATCTTTGACTATCCAGGTCTGGGGGACCAATAAGTTCTCAGGTCCGTGGCTTAGTGGAGATGTCTGGATGCTGGATGATTCCATAGGCTTGAATGGAGTCACTTTGGGACCCTATCAGAAGGAAGGAGACTCTCCTCTTAGCCCGTCCTGGGTCCTAGAGCAGGCTGTGTCCTGAGTCCTAGAGTAGTCTGTATCCACTGGGAACAGGGCCACGTTTTAAAAATTTGTGCAAAGGTGCCACACAGATGGCACTGCCCTGGATGTCCATCTTGGTCCTTCAAAATGCTGGTTCTGAGAATTAGTGATTTAAGAGGAGAACAGGGCCATGAGGGCAGATTCCCTTGAGGTTCCTATCCATGAGGCCATGTGTCTGGATCAGAAAAGATGTCTGGAGAGTCCTTGAGCTGCTTCCTCATGCAGAGAGGTCTTCTGGGCATCTGAGGACACTGCAAAATCTGGCGTAGGGAGTTGTGGATGCAGAATGAGAGTAGGGAGCCTTCTGGGCCTCTCATAAAGGGGCTTAGGGTGCAGGGGCAGCAGGCACAAATCTTAGGACACATGGGAAGGGTGGGCAGCACAACTACTGGATCAGGCCAGACATTGGTCCCCACGATATCCTTGTGAAATTTATTGGAGACTTCCAGGGCCCAAACTTGACCAGACTTCAGACTCAGGAGTCATCTGGGGGAAGGGGCACTGAGAATAGCTCAGTCTAAGATGCCTCCTGCCACAGAAAAACCCAGTGGAGGTGGGAGAGACACTGTCAAGTTCTGGGGAGGCATAGAAGCCAGAGACAGGACCTTGAGAATCCTCGGCAAATGGATAGTGGTTAAGCTAGGGCTGCATGAAGCCACCTTGGGGGAGTAAGTCGACAGGGAAGGGACACTTGAGATGAGCTCAGGATGAAACCACATCAGCGGAGGAGATGGAAAGATGTGTTACTGGGACATTCATGGCTGAACTCCTTTGAGGTTTTATCATATGAGTAATGAAACTCTCAACCTCAACCCTGCCGACACCTTCATGGATACAGCTAAAGATGCCCTTGTGGGGAGAAGATGGGAAGAAGACGCCTGGGCATATTTCCAGGACAGAGGGAGAAACTTCACAAGTGGAGACCCAAGTAGCCATGCCCCAGAGGTCTCCACGGGTAGAAAGCCACAGAACCTCAGTGAATTTCTATACTCACCACCACCAGAATAAGCTTTCTTTAGAACATTTGGCACAGGTGTTTCATTTGTTCTTTCATCCTTATGTATATCAAAGTAATGTGCAAAGTTCAGAAAGGCTAATACTACAAGATCTATAGTACGATAAGTGATATGCTAGAGTCAGCTTGTACTGTCTCCTGAGAGCCTATTGTTAAATTTTTAGGAGTTTTGCGAGCTGATTGTTAAGCAGTCATTATTAAAAATTAAATTGCATAACTTAGAATTAAATTATAGTAAAACAAAGGTACTTAATATTAAAAATTCATTACTTCCTAATTATTTTACTACTATCTGTGTTCTTGAGGTTTACTTACGTCCATTACATTTTTACGGTGGAAATATTCACATTATATAATGGTGTGCTACTGAGAATCTCTTCTAACTCTCTATTTGGTGACATCACCTCTTTAACCTAAAATTAGCAAAGGTGGGAATAATTAAGCCACCAAAATTGATAAATTACAATTCAGGATCATTGTTCCCTAGAGACCCAGTTGTTAAACATTTACCAGCCCATCACTACCTATAACCTGAATCTCTGTCCCACCTTGCTACACATATCCCATTTTCTACCCCTAAAGATAGCTACTTTGCTTGCTTTTAGCTGTTATTTTTTTTTTTTTTTTACACTTATCCCTATATTTCTTCATTACATGCTTTTACTACAATGTCTTTTTGGACAATTCTTACTGACTTCCTATTGTGGAAAAAAGGACTCTAGCTCTTTTCTAGCTCTGTCTCCCTTCTTACTATAAACACACACACTTTTTCTACCTCCCTTCTCCCAGTACATTATAGCACAATTCTTGTGTAAATAAACATGTAAATATTTAGGTTTTATATTATTACAGCCATGTGAGTACTATACATAAATCATTATGTATAATCATTGCATTAGCTTTCTTATACAACATTTTTTTCTGGAGTTAAAAATTGCCTTTGCTTGTATTTTTGTTTTTGTTTTTTTTAAATTGATATGTTTTATTTCCTTTATTCAAGTTAAGCAAAGTTTAATGTAAAGCTAAATCAAGAGATTAAAAACTCATGATTTTTCAATTGCATTATACATTCTTTCATACAAGAAATATTTATTGAACACACTACAGACATTCTTATAAACATTGAAGAAATGTATAAAGGTAGGTAAAAAGAAAACTGTCCCTAACTTCATGAAACTTATTTTATAGAGGTGGAAATTAAATTTTTTTAAGTGAATAGATTAAGTAGTTTAAAAAAAATGAAAACAGAGAAAGACAACAGGAAAAGCCAGCTATAAATTTATGAGTCTTGTCTTGGGTAATTTCATTTTATTTTATTATTATTATTTTTTTTTTTTTTTGGTACTTTGTTACCCCTGGCAGAGTGCAGGGACATCATAGCCCACAGCAACCTCAAACTCTTAGGTTCGAGCAATCCTCTTGCCTCAAGGTTTTTCCAGCTGCTGCCCATCTACTAGAGGTAGGCAGGAAGTGGTGGTGGAGAGATTATGCAGGACACATGCTCTGAAATAACTCTTGCTTCATCTCCCTGGGAAGTATCAGGCATGTGCAGCAGGAGCTTGGCCAGCACTGGTTCTCCTCCTCTAGAGGAGGAGCCTAGAGAGGAGAGAGGTAGGCCTTGCCTAATGAACTTGCTACTTTTCTGACCACCTGCCACTTCTAGTAGATGGGCAGCAGCTGGAAAAACCTCCTTAACTTATTTCCTTCCTTCAAACTCCCCCCAAAAACTGGTACTGAGAAGACCTGAGGGATGGAGGCACAGCTTTTGCCTATAACTCCCCCACCCACTTCCTTCTCACCTTTGTAGCCGCTAAACACAGAACAGCTCTTCCCACATCCACACACATCTCTTGTTCCATCCTTTCATGGACTCTTTTTCCTCCTCAATGCCACGGACTGAGCACCTGCTGTGTACTAGGCCTGTAAGGGGCTAGGGATTCACAGACAAGGAGGACTTCTATTGCTCAGAGACAAATTGTTAAAAACAGACTTCAAGTCAGATGTGGTTCTATTACTACCCAGAATAGAGGGACACACAGCATGACAGCACAGAAGAGGAGCTTTTAACCCACAAGGGACCAGGGGAGACTACTAAACTATACAGTAATATCTGATGTCATATGATGGTAAGCTCTACACCAAGCACTTTGCTAAGCATGTTGGCTCATTTAGCTTTCACAATAAGAAGTACATGTTGCTATTCTCATTTTAGAAATGAGGAAACCACACATGCCACGTGAGTGAGCCACCTTGGAAGTTAAGCCTTCCCCTGAGCTGATGCAGCCCTGGAGAACATATTGCCTAGGATATCACGAGAGATTCTGGGCCATAACTACCCAGCAAAGCTTCTCCTAAATTCCTGACCCACCATAAACTGTCTGGGAGATATATGAGCCATGTGCACCAACATGGATGTATCTTAAAATCATAATATGAATAAAATAAGCAAGTTGCAGAAGAATGCATTGTGCTATATTTATTAGAAGCTTTAAACTAAGTGAAGCAAATGGTATTTTGTAAGAAGAACACACATATGTAATAATCTAAAGAAAAGTAAGTTTATGATTAACACAAAATTCAGATTTTGTTCACTTCTCAGGGGACCAAAGAGGCTTGGGATTGATGAGGTGAACACGGGGACCTTTCTTATTACTGGCAATGTTTTATTTCTTAACCTTGCTTACAGGTTTTCATTTTATCATTTTTCGGAAACTGCACATATACATTATGTACTTTTTTGTGTAAATGTAATATGCCCCACAATAAAAAGTAAAAATAAATGTGCTACTTCAGTTAAAAAAAAAAAAAAGAAAAGAAAAAAAAAAGAAATGAGGAAACCAAGGCTCAGAAGTTCATTGACTTTCTTAAGGCCACATAGCTAAAAAGTGGTAGAGCTTTAACTCAAACACAGGCCTATGTAACTCCAAAGATTATGCTTTTTTTTTTTTCTTCCTGAGGCAGAGTCACTTTATTGCCTTCAGGATTACAGATGCCTGCCACAACACCCAGCTATATTTTTAGAAACGGAGCTCTCTTTCCAGCTCAGGCTGGTCTCGAACTCATCAGCTCAAGAAATCTACCCACCTTGGCCTCCCAGAGTGCTAGGATTACAGGCGTGAGCCACCATGCCCAGCCCTCAAAGACTATGCTTTCAACCATAGGGCACTGTATAGAGGTGTTCAGGTTACACACTACACAAGGATGCCCATTCACATCACACATAGTGATGTGTATAAGTTGACCTGGAGAGTCAGGCCTCTGTGCTCATTCCCAGAGCAGGAGGAAAGAGCTACTTCCTGATCCAAATCTGACTGTGTTATCTCCCCTGGGGCAGTGGGTAAATACAGACACCCAGGCAAGCAGA
Source organism: Arctocebus calabarensis (assembly GCA_963573935.1). Lineage (NCBI taxonomy): Eukaryota > Metazoa > Chordata > Mammalia > Primates > Lorisidae > Arctocebus > Arctocebus calabarensis. The sequence goes on along the minus strand of CAUYON010077611.1, from coordinate 31,167 downwards.
TGTGCTCCAGTGTCCACCATGCAAATAGGCAACAATGTGGGCCTGTGTGTGTGCTGCTGAGGCTGCTGGCCCCTGCGCTTTGATCGTTCCAGTGGGTAGTGACATCTTAAATTTAAATGTTTTTTATTTGAGGAAAGGAGCCTTTTTGTAGTTTGCACAGAGGTGTTTATGGAGCAACAGCGGTCCTGCCCCACCACTCTGCTGTGTGGCCACCACACCATTTGGCCCAGCCTGATTTGGCCCAGCAGGGACCCAAAGTTCAGTAGAGAAACCCAGAGAAAAGGATCTCTTTTTCAGGGCCATCAAACTAATCCCATTTTCTCTCTCTCTCTCTTTCTTCTCTGCAGACAGGCAGGATTGAGCCCAACTACCCCAAGGTCTGTGGTCACCAGGGCAATGTGCTGGACATCAAATGGAACCCCTTCATTGACAACATCATTGCCTCATGCTCAGAGGACACGTCGGTGAGCTCCCCAAGGAGGGTGGGCCATAGGCTTCTCCCCACTTCCTTCTGGAGATCTCCCTTAAGTTCCTCCCCCCTCCTCTCTTTGCCTGTCTTCTCTGTCCTCTTTGTCATCCTTCCAGCTCCCAGGGATGGGGAAGAAGGGAGCTAGGAAAGGATGGAGGGTGCAAACCCATAGAGTATTCCACAGATTTGTGCCTTTAGTGTGATTGAGTTTGGAGGTGTTGATTTTATAGGTGAGAATTAGAATGTAAAACTTATGTGTATGATTCAGGACTTGTCTGTGATCTCAAAAGGAGAAGGGTAAGAAAAAGAGTATTGACAAAGAGGGAGGGGGTGGAAGGGAGGAAACTGATGAGCGTCAGAGAAAGAGCTCTTGATCTTTGTAGGCTGGGCTTGTACCATCTGGTTTGTCCACTATGAATTGTGGTTTCTAGGGAAGGACATTTGGCTGAGACAATTGTTGTGACTTGTCCGAGGACTTGTACTGGTGACCTGAAATTTGAACTCTATGTGTTCTACCATTTGGTGAGAAGAGAGAAGAAATAGGAGAAGGGAAATAAGGAAGAGAGAGCAGGGAGAAGCCAGAGAGAACAGATGGGGAAATGGAGATGGGAGAGGAAGGGGGAAGAGGCAATTTAGAGATGGGGATGTAGAACCCAGGAAGAGAGAAATTTGAGGCTGTTTTCTGGTTTTCCTTGGGCTTTACTGGCTTTCACAGGTGGAAGTAGGGTCAGAGGCACTAGCAGTAGCCTCTAGGTTCCTGGAGAGGGGGTCCCATACTATTCCCCACAGTGCCCTTGAGCAGCACCAGCATACCAGTTTGGGAGAAGGGGGACTTCAGAGGCTCAGCTGAGCTGTTGAGGAGGGCCTGGGAATACCCAAATGAAGGAGGATCAGTCTTTTAATCAGGACACAGCATATATCTAGTCCCTACTGTCATATCCTGGGGACAAGCCAAACTTTCAGGATATAGGAACTGGAAAGAACTTCAGAGCTCATGTCTCCCTGTCAATTCTCAAACTGGACTGTGAGCTTCTAAGAACAGAGACTATGGCCTATTTGGCTGTGAACTCCAAGCATCCAGCACAGGGCTTGGTACCTAATAAATACTTAATAGGTATTGGATAGATGGATGGATGGATGGATGGATGGATGGATGGATGCATGAAAGAATGGATGGAAGGATGGATGGATGATGTGTGGATGAGCAGTTGGATGGATGGATGGATTGTTGGATGGATGACCACATTGATGGATAGAGAAATTGATTAATGGTATGGATGATAAATAGATTGAATAAATGATAGGAAGTATGACTCAATAGATGACTGGATGATGGGTTGATGGACAAATGGATGAATGGAAAGATAAACAAATGAATGAATAGGTGAATGAATGTAGTCCAACTAATTAGTTATCCAAAGAGAGAGATTTGCAGTAAACAGTCTTTATTAGTTCATGAAGTTTGGGGTAAGATCAGCAGGAACATCACCTTGAGTAGCAAGGAGGGGCCCACAAGAGTGGAGTGACCAGCTCCTGATGGCTAAAGCCTTAAGCAGGAGAGGACTCCTGAGAGCAGCAGCAGCGAGGTCAGGGCCCGTATGAGCAGAGAGAGTAAGAACCTCCATGGGTTTAGTGACTTTCCCAACAGCCCCAGCACCACAATAGGGACAGTAGTCAGGGTTGGGACACAGGCAGACTAGAGCTGCAGAGGGAAGAGCACCAGGGGATGGCATCCAGAAAAGGTTAGGGAGCAGGGATGTAGATGGGGTGCTCACTGGTTGCTTCGTGAGCTGGGAAAGAGGCATGTGAGTGGGAGAGGGGCTGAGGTACCCAGTGGTTGGCACAAGAGGCCTAGGCTTGGTGGGAGAGAGGGCAGGTGGGGTACTACCCATCCTTCTGCCCTGGATGTAGGGAGCCCAAAGAGTGCAGCGACCCCAGCTGGTTCCATCCCAGCCTGCTGAGGTGTTGAGTGACTGTCACCAGCCAACAGGGAGCAGACACAACCCAAACTCAGTACTGCCTTTTACGGAGCTCCCCACCCACTTTGGGCTGGGCACTTTACATACACAGAGGCCTCATGGCCACCCTGTGAGGCAGGCACTGCTGCCCCCAAACTGCAGGTTAAGAGATAGACCACACATCCAGGATGCAGAGGATGATGGTTTCATCTGGAGCTGCTGAGTGCAAAGCCCACGTGCTTCCTGCTTCACCAAGTTTCATCATCACAGTTGATGCTGGATACTCAGGGCCTCTCCTGGTGTTTCAAGTGTCACCAAGGGCCCTGCTGGGTCAGAGAGGAGCAATATCCGCGTGATGTGGGCAGGGACTAGTTGGGCTGGGGCTCTTGGATTTGCCAGCCACTTTAGCTCTTCTTCAAGCCACAATTGTTTTCTGCCTGGATCAGGGAGAGACACAGACCCAGTTCAGCCTCTTATTTCACCTGATAGGTACCCAGGATCCCAGTTGATAAGCAAAACATCCATGGTGTATGTTTGAGAAAGACAAAAGCCTGCAACCCCAGCCCCAAGAGCCAAGAAACTCACTTTAGTTTTGCACATGCTGACTGAGAGACCACAGTGTGCCCGGCGGCACCCTCTGCCTACCAGGTCCCACTGTGGAACCTGGTAAGCCTGGGATGGAATCTCAGCTTCCCCTTTGTGAGCTGGGTGGCTGAGGGAGTGCCACTTTACCACTTCCAGTCTTGGCTTTTCTCATCTCTGAAACAATAAAAGTAGTGACTTTTCCCTTGTGCACTGGTGATAAGGATGAAGGAGAGTCTGCCCTGTACTGCACCTGGCCCCCATCGGAGCCTGCTAATCTCAGCCCTCTTCTGGAAACACCCCTGGTAGAGAGACAGTGCCTACCACACTGACTGAAAGACAATGCAGAGCAAGGTCACTGTGTTCACCAAAGGCCAAACAAAGGACTTATGCACACAGAGGGATTAATTTGGGCCAACATGCAGGAAGGGGAAAAGAGATTTAGGGAGGCCAGATGCTGGAGAGGCAGGACTTTGACAGGTAGAAAATGGGGTTAAAAAAGGATTTCCTGGGACAGACTTGTACAGGCAGGGTTTCTGAAGGGAATGTCCCTGTCTTATATTCTTGGAAAAAGGAGAGTCATCTGGTGTGGCTGGGTGGACAGTGGAAGTAGGCAGGAGGGGAGGCTGCAGGGGCCATTGGGATCAGAAAGAGAAGGCCTGGGACACAGGGTGAGTGGCTGAACTTTGAAGGGAGACCTGTGCTTCTCAAGCCAGCTGAGCATAAGCCAGGACCCCTGGAGAGTGGTGAGGGTGGGGGACTACATGCCCAGGGGATCAGGGAGGGAGCACTGAAGATGGAGGGATCATAGCTAGCTTTATAGTAGATGTGGGCAGGCGGGCTGGCTGGACGCAGCTCTGCAGGTGAGGGGTGGGCAGTGTGGCTTGGGGCACAGGAAGGGAGGGGCTGGCCTGGGCCACTGATCCAGAGACAAGAAGATTAAGTCTCTGGATCAGAGAGGAACTAAGCCCTTGCTCCGGCTGCCAGGCCAGCTGCTCCACAAGCAGGCTCAGAACCTTATCTTACCTATCAGGTGTCTGCCCCTTCCCTGCCTCAGGCCAAGGATCCTAGCATTGAAGCCAACAGTACCCTGAGGCTCCGGTCCCCTCCTTGAGCAGGGTGTGCTGGGCCCCCACACGGGGTTTCCCAGCCAGCACTCAGCATCCTGCCAGCAGCTCTGGTTTTGCAAGGGAGGAAACTGAAGCTCAGAGCCATGATGAGCTGATGGTTCAGATCCATCTAATACTCAGTATTGGCTTCACAGTTCTCCTCTGTGCAGGGCCCAGGGCTTGCATGGCACAGACATCCTCATGGGTCTGGGTGAAGAGGGGTATAAAGGAAACAGAGACCGAGGCTCCCAAGAGGTGGCCCAGGAGGCCTGTTGGCACTGCTTCCTCTGTGACCAGCTTTCCTGCCTCCATCAGAGTGCCTGGAGGCACAGGCCTCCGAGATACAATCCCTTGCCTCATTCTGGAGCATCAAACATGGTCTGGGGGACTAGGGCTGGGATGTCAGTCAGCAGAGTTACTAGGCTATGCACTGTGCTACATGTGAAAAGGGCACAGCTGTTCTGGCCTCTCTCCTGCCCCCACTGCCCTCTGCTGATCTCTCAGAAAGGCCAGGACACAGTGGGATTTAGGGAGCCCCCACTCCCCTGCTCCTCCCCATGTCCTCATCCCTGAAATCTGTGGAGTGATCCTTGTCCCTCAGAATCTGCCTCCCAGTCCCCTCCCCCAGGGCATGAGGAGGGGTCTGAAGTCTAGCCTCCATCCCCTCAGAGATCCAGTGGAACATACCCAACCCCTTCCCGAGGGGCTTCAGTCCTGAGGGAGGGAATGAGGGGGCCATAATTCTCCCTGGCATCTGGCAAAATCCAGTTCTTTCCGCCGCTGGGTGATGTCACCTATTGTTGAAGGGCTGTGCTTTTTATAGCTTCTGCCGCAGCTAGGGAGGGCGGCTGGCAGGCGGCAGGGAAGGGCGCTATCGGTTTCTAAGCCTCCTGCTCCCAGCCCCTCTCCAGGGCGGCAGCCAGCACCAGCAGCCGCAGAGAAAGAGAGAGGTTTCTGACATCCCAAGGAGAGGGAAAGAGGGAGGAGGGGGGAGAGGGAGGGAGGCAGGCTGTCTTGCTGTGGGCCCAGCTCAGCATCTTTCCTTTGCCTTCATTCAAGGTCCTCCACCCAGCACCCACCATCCTCACCCCCAGGAGATGGAGCCCCTCCCAGAGGAGCTGTGAGCCCCACTGGAAGCTGCCCACCACCGTGCCTCCCACACCCACACAGAAGCCTGGGAGCTAGTGCCTCTTGGAGTTGTCAGGGAACAATGCACTCTTTAGAGGTGGCAAGAAGGCAGAGAGGTGGCAAGAAGGCAGCCCTGAGAGGCAGTGACCTGGCTAGGTCTTCACAGCAAACCTGGCAGCCAGGGAGGAAGTGGCTCAGTTGCTAAGCCTGGGAGCCAGGCCCGGGAGTTCTAGGCCCAGGTTCAAATCCTGGCTTTGCCACTTCCCAGCTCTGTTATCTTAGTTCTGTTTTGTTCACTCTCTGGGCACTAATTGCCCTACTATAAAATAAGGATCATATGGAGCCCTGACAATAAATGAATGTGAAAGTGTTTTGGGCCTCCTAAGAACCCCATAAACATTGACTGTGACTGTTTTCTCCTTAAGTAGGGATTCAAGAATTTAAATAACTCCCCCAGGGAGGGATTGCTGAGGCTGGGAGTCAGAGCCCAGGCGGTGCTCTTTCTACTGAATCCCATTCTTATTTGTGGAGTCCTCAAGTAGGCCTTCCATCATCATTTTCTAAGAAAGACCAAGCTGAATGCTGAGACTCAAAATCCAGGAAAGAAGTCTCCCACCCATGCCTTCCTTCCTAATCCAGATCAAAGGGGTGTTTCCTCATCTTTCCAGCCCTCTTCCACTCTGTTCCCCACATTGGGAGGGGTTCACTTCTGGACCTACTGATGGAGGGAAGGCTTCTGGGCTCCTTGGATTCTTCTATTTGTTTATTCACTCAATAAATATGTCTTGCATACCTGGGACATGTCAGGCATTGTTCCCTGTGTCTGTGCTGTGCAGATACAGAAGTGAGTTACAAGAGCCAACCCCTGTATAGTGGAGTTACCCATCCTGGTGTGGGGGAAAGTGGTCTGTGCCCTTAGAAGGGTGATTTCTAATACCTGGGGCCAGACAGCTGCTCTATTGCCTGGATAGATAGGCAGAAAATCAGATCATGGCATCTTCAGATTGTTGGATCTGAACCAGGGAAGAAGGAAGGTCTGGGTATGGGCAGGGTTTAGAAAAGAGTGAGAGTATAGTCTGCCGGATTCAGATTCTGAGTTTGAATCCAGCTCCTCCCTAGCTATGTAACAGGGGCAGATTTCTAGGCTCCGTTATCCTCCTTCCTCATCTGTGAAAGGCCAATCATTAGTAATAATAATAACAGAGGTAGGCAGCACTTATGCTTTCTTGTGTCCAGCCTCATGTTGACCGTTTCCTCTGGCAACCTCCTCCCGGGACTCTCAGCAGCACACGCTCAGTAATGTTTCCTTTTAGGCCTTCAGCTGGCTGCTCCTACCTCTGTGGGTTTGGTGTGATTTGTTTCCCATATTGGGAAGCTGTAAGGAGGTCAGCATACATGAGCATTGAAGTCGACTTTGGAGAGTCTAACTCTTGTTTAGGTGAGTGACAATAAATACAATGACCAGAAGTGGAGAGATGGGAGTTTCAGGAGCGAGGCCCTCACAGTTCCTCTCTTCTCGATGAAGGAGACATGTGAGTTGCTGGGCTCTTGGTACCAGACATCATCTCTATGCATCAATCAGATGGAAATCTCGGCGCCAGTGACTGTGTACTGTAGTATAGAGGGTTCTAGAGGTCAGAAACCATCTGTTATACTTTCTTGGTCTTCTCCGTGCTCCCCCAAACAGTTCTTTGTCTAAGTGGGTTGGACTTGAGATTTCTCCCAGCTACATAGGCCCACTGTGAACTTCACCTCCTCCTCTGAGCTCCTATACCACATATGCAAATGGTAAATATTGTCTGCTACCACTGGGTAATAAGCAGATGGCTTAGAAAAGTGTCCTCAGAGGGGCTGATGGTCCTAGACCCAAGTCACTAGCAGCCATAATCCTTAAGGTATCAGAAAGCAGAGATCCAGCTAGACATCTCTACAATCATGTAAGTATTTTAAAGACAAAATGTATGCTGTGTTCCATAAAATGATGACACACTTCATATTATGTGTATTGACTACACAGGGGGACACAAAGTGGCTTTGAAAAATATAATTCAATTGTAAGAGGGATTTTACTTAACAAATGCAATCAGTGTAACCTGGTTTCTTATACCCTAATGAATCCCCAACAATTAAAAAAAAAAAGAAAAATATAATTCAATCACATCTAAAATTTGACTTGTATACAATATGTCTATAATCCTTATGTAATGTTAAACATCCTTAAGTGTTATGAAATCTTTAGTAATCTGCTCAATAGTATATTTATTTTCTCTTGAGTTAGCCTTCTTCATGGCAGCTCCATTGTATGTGTATAATTATCCTTAAGACAGGGAAACAGATGCTCAGAGAGGTTATGTAACTTAGCCAAAATCTCACAGCCAATAAGGTGAGAGTCTGGATTTAGATGGAGCTTGTCAGACCACAGAATTCTTGCTTTGTTGGCCAGCCACTCCCTCTCCAGTGCACAGGGACATTTGTTTTTGTAGCTTTATTAGCAGTCCTTATCAATCGCCTTGCTTGGCCTTTTCTGCAGTGTCTGCTGTCTCCCTTACCAGGCTGCTATTAGAGACCAAGCACTGTCTCCCTAAATCCAATCTGTGTGGCACAGGGAACAGCTGAGCATATGTTGTTGGATTGGATGTAAATGAATTAAATAGGGCTCTGTCCCAGGGACCTATGACAGGAATAGTCTCAGGCATAGCTGGCTTGCTAGAGAGAGCACTATAGCCACTTCTCCCCACCCCTTCCTTCCAGAAATCGGGTTTGGCAATCTCTACTGGGTTTCCTGTTGAAACAAAGTAACCTCCCAGAGCATCCTCCAGGCAGAACCCAAGGGCTCCTCCCACAGCCCATCCACTCTTTGTTTCCAGCAAATCCCTTGAATACTGAAGGGTGAAATTTCCTTTCCCAGCTACTTAGGCTCACTGTGAACTCCAGCTCCTCCTCTGAGTTCTACAGCATATGGTGCCAACTGTTTGCTATAGCCATGGGTCAGTGATGCATTCAATTGTGTCAAAGACAAAGAAGTTTGGAAGATTAGCTAATGTGTTTCAAAGTGAGGGTGAGAAGACCAGGGCATAGGGAGGAAAACTACTAGTCTCAAATGGTGATGAGGCAGAGATATCCCTCTCTGTGGGATATTCATTCATTCAGGTCCCCTGAACCCTGCCTGAGACCCTACATCTAACAGTCACTTTTGAAAACAGCTCTTTTGGTTTCCACCTGTAGCCCTCTGCTCCATGAGACTGGCATCTGAACTAGGAGCTAGAGTCTGGGCATAAATACCACCTGCCCTCTCCGTCCTTTTGATTTAGCCCCGAGGCTCTTAGCTCCTCTGGCTAGAAAGCTTGAGACTCACAAGGACTCTGAAACCAATTTATTTTAAACCACACATCTGTTTTCTAGATGAGCTAGAACCCTAGAGAGGTTAAGCACCTTGTCCCAAGTCACCCATCTCCTAAGTGGGTTGAGAGCCTGGGTGGATCATCACTCCACAGCTCCCTACGTATCTCTCCCTTAATGGGCAAATCTCCCTTAACTCAGGGACACCTCAGTTAGCTGAGCTTATCAGGAAATAGGTTGTTCTGGGAAAGAGTTTTTTCCTGAGACTCTAGGTCCAAGTAGGGCTTCCTTCTTCAAGCCTTGGTGATAGGGTGTGACACACCCAACCTCTAGCCTCCTCTGTCATCTGCCCACCTGCTCCTCTCCAGCCAGCCAGTGTGAAATTTCCCCACCCCCAGTGCCTGATCCTCCACCCCCAATGACACTGGATATTTTTCTATCCCTTGCCCCTCCCAGATCCTCCCACCCTGGTCACCTCTGAGACTGAATTCCAGTCTTGGTTTCCACTGGGGCCATCTGCCTGGTCTGCCCTGCTGTGTGCAGCTCATAGCAGGAGGGAGAAAGTTCAGTGCTGCGTCCTACTGGCTCATAGGAGACACTTGGGAGGTTTTTGTGGACTGAATAAGACACAAATTTTGGTTCCAAAGATATTTCTGAAAGACCAGAGGCCACTCTCCTGCCCCAGTCAATGCTTACCCACTGCAAACTTTAGTGTGAGGCATCCATAAACAGAATCCTCTGCCCCCAAAGTCCTGCCCACTGGCCTGTCATTGTACACTTTAAAGTTTCATCTCTTTGAGTCTGAAAGCTTTTAAAGCTTTCTACTCCAGGGCTTAGAAGAGTGGCCAGTAGACGTGAGGAAAGATGGCAGTATTTCTAAGAATCAAAGGAATGTAAATCCAAACAACAGATAGAAGGCATTTTTTGACCTATCAGATGAGTTTAAAGCAGTTTTTTAAAAGGTGTAGTTTTAGAGGCATAATGAATCACTCTCAGACTCTGGGTAAAAACTGGGACAGCTTTTGGGGACAATTTTACTGTAACTATATTAAAAAAGAACACTTTCAGGCATCTGTCCTACAAGAATATTCACATCCATGCACAAACTTATATTATGAGCATATTCATCATAGAAGGATAATATGGGAAAAAAATAGTCTGAATTCAGATGTCAATTAACAAAGGTTGATTAAATTCATCATGGGACAGTCATACAACATATGTCTCTCCAGCCACTTAAAAGGATAAGGTAGATAGATCTTCATATGGTGATTTGGAAAGATGCCCACTATCTGTTGTTATATGAGAAAAGCAAGTTGAAGAATATGTGTAATATTATCCCTTTTAGGTAAAAAAGAAAGAAGTGTGTGTGTGTCTAACCCAAGCATCTGTCTCTTCAGAGTCACCTTCCTACAGTACACTTGGGGACCATAAGAATGTTTGTCTGTCTTGTTGGTGACTACTGAGTCATGTACCCAACAGGTTGTTCCTAAATCAGTCCTCATCCCTGAACACCCTGGAGCAAGGGCTATCAAGGAAAGACTCATAAAATGTGCTGGTCCCTTCCCCCCCAATACACCATCACCACTTAGAACTGTGGGGGAGTGTTGTGCTTTATTGGAGGGCTGAAGCCACCAAATGGGAAGACAATGGGTATGGGAAAACATCCCAAACTCTTCCCTAATTATAACTTTTTTCTCAAGTGGACTTTTGAAACTAATTTACTGAAACTGAGACTAGTACACCGCAAATCCTTGATTGAACCTGCCTTTTGCACCCTGAAACCTCCCAGTTGACAGGTCCAGCAGCTGGGTCTTTGGGAGATCACAAGTGCAGAAACATATCTGTCATCTGAGGAAGCATTAAGAAGGGAAATTTGTCATAGAAATTCCTGTCCCGGCACCCAGTCTTGTTCCAAGGTCCTCGGGTCTGCCTTTGTCTTTCTTAAACATGTTTTGCACGTTTGTTCACAGCCTTCAGAATTATCACCAAATGGCTAGTGTTACATATTGACGTAACCTAGTAAATTTTTCCCTAATGTTGGTCACTTAACAGTGTTTCCATACATTGCATCTGTATACATGATGCAATGAACATCTTCATGCACGGAGATTTTGCTTATATTGTATTTTTAAGAGTGAAGTTAGTAGGTCAAAGAGTATAATATAAATGTCTTTACAGCTCCTACTAAAGATTGTCAAATTGCTTCCAAAAGAGTTGCTCTGATTTATAATACTACCAACATCAATAGAACCTATGGTTTCCAGTACAATCTTGCTAACAATGGCTCTTTTTTTTTAAGTTGGCTATTTTAGCAGATTACAAATGGTATCTCAAAGCTGTTTTTCCTGTTTTTCTCCTTACTAGCAAGGGTGGAGCTCAGAGTTTCAAAAGATTTGTTTTAAAGGTATCCTAAGTTGTAGCCACATGTGCTTTCTTCTTTCCACTTAGTTAGCCACAACAAGTAATACTAATGATGATGTTAACAACACGAATTATGACTCCTTAGGTCTCCATAGCCCTTTACAGATTATGAATTGGTACACCGTTATGTCATGTTATTCTGCCAATAGGTGAGGGAGGGCAAGGATTTTTCCCCCTTTATATTCAAAACAGTTGAAACTATACAGAGTATGTTCCGTTTGAGTGACAGACACTCACGGGGGCTCATGTAAATAATCTGAGAGGAGAGTTATTCAGAGATTGCAGAGAAACTGCTCAGTCTGTCCCACTGGGGGCCACGTGGTCTCTACCCTCTGTTTCCCTCAGCGTGTCCCATCCTCCTCTCTGCAGATCATCATTTCCTGCTTCTTTATCCGCATCCACAAGCCTGAAAATAGCAACTATATCCAGGCTCTGCCCGTCCTTTTACCTCAAGCCCCACCATCTCATGAGTCTCTGCCCCGAGTCCACCATCCCTCAGGAGAGACCTCGGCCTTCCAGCCTCCCAGATGCATTTCCCTCTGCTTAGGAGTCCATCCTGGGTTGGGGACAGAGTGGCAGACAAGGCCATGTGGTTAAACGCAGGTTTGGGGCTGAGGAGGGTAGAAGGAAGGCACATTCTCTAGGAAATTTGTGTGCGATGGAAAGCAGAGATAGACTTTTTAGTAAAACATTTTCTAGAAGCTGCATGGTCCTCCGAGCCTGACTACACCACAGAATAGCAACACGCTCGTAATAGTTCTTAGGTCTACAGAGATGTCGCAGAAAAAACCCTCTCAAAGGTAGAGGGGAGATGGTCTCTTTCCTCTCTAACCACACCCAGGGACCTCCCCACAGGCTGTGCCCACTGCCTGAAGCCAGGAGGTGCCTCACCAGGCGGACCTTGGAAACCTGGTGTTCAAGGGAGGGGGCACTTGTCATCAAGGGCGCCTCCCAGACCTGCCCACCCAGCCTGGTTCCTCCATCCCTCTCTGCAGGTTCGAATCTGGGAGATTCCCGAGGGCGGGCTGAAGCGGAACATGACCGAGGCACTCCTGGAGCTGCACGGGCACAGCCGGCGTGTGGGGCTGGTCGAGTGGCACCCCACCACCAACAACATCCTGTTTAGTGCGGGCTATGACTACAAGGTGCATGGGGGACCAGAGCCAAATTGGTGGGGAGGGTGGGGAGATAAGGGGGTCTCTGAGGGCTGACAGGGAGCACTGTTATTTCCTAAGCAAACAGTATTGCCTCATCAGTCCCTTCCCTCACCATTCACTACCCACGACTGAGCATTCTCTGTGTGGCCCCGTCGTTCCTGGGGTCCGCAGAGGCTGTAGGCATCTTTTCTGCCTTCTGTTGGTGGCTGAAGGACTGGAGGAGAATGCCCATTCTATGCCCAAATCCTTTGCTTGGCCACTTCCCAAGCAAGAGGTGGGCACTGCTCCCTGGTAGAAGAACAAATGCAACCCGACTGCTGGAGGAAAGAAGATGGAGCCTCAGCCTTTGCCTCAGGCATGTCCTCAAAAGAGGTGTGCCAGCCACCTAGGAACTGGCAAGGAATTTGTATCTTTCTTGCCAGTTACAGAATGGAGCTGGGATGGAGCTGGGATTTAACCAAGGATATTAATGGATCTGTGTGACAGGAACAATGTGGCAGCCTTTCCACATAGAACTCAACATCCCTGTCCAGCAGCCCAGCACACCTTGGGCCCTGCCTGGGGGCTTCTCCCAGGGCAGGCAAGTGCAGCCCAGGGACGCACGTGCCAGGACCTCAATAGCGGCTGACTCTGCCTCCTATGTGTGTGTCCCACAGGTCCTCATCTGGAACCTGGATGTGGGCGAGCCAGTGAAGATGATTGACTGCCACACAGATGTGATTCTCTGCATGTCCTTCAACACAGATGGCAGCCTACTTACCACCACATGCAAAGACAAGAAGCTGCGTGTGATCGAGCCCCGCTCCGGCCGTGTTCTGCAGGTGGAACCCTATATTTTCTGAGAGTGGGGGAAAGTCCTGGGGCCTCTAGCTCAGCTGTGCCAGCCCCCTTCTGCCATGCACTTTCACTGACTGGCCCATTTGTTCTGGGCCCTGCCTTGTTCTGGGTGAGGAGGGCCCTCAGTATCCTTCTGCCCCTTCTGCATCCCTTCCCCTAGACAGGGCTGTCTGGCCTACTGTGGAGTCTGAACTGGTGACACCCTTCAGTGTATAAATCTATAGGTGGTAACAAGTCCTGTCATGGGCACAGGAAGAGGAGAGGAGGGTTTGGGCTCACCACCCAGCCATCTTCATGAGATGAGCCAGTGGGAAACGGCTAAAGATAGCAAGGGCAATGGTGAACTTAGCTCCACCTTGAGTCTTTGAATCTCCTGGGTCTTGGGTATGAGGAAGAGGTAGGTGCCATTTGGGAGCAAATAAATTTCTTGAGCACCTACTGTGTGTTAGTCTTGGGGCTGGGTGAGATGGAACATTTAGATGAAATGTGAGGTTCGCCTCCTATGTAAAAAAGGACTGATGATTGACCTGAATGTGTTTATCGGGAAGAATCCATCATTGCAAGACTAGAAGGCCATCTACTACTGCAGGCTGGTCATCCCAAATCCAAATGTCCCAATTCCAAAGTGCTCCAAAATCCAAAACCTTTCAGTACCTATGCAATACTCAAAGGAACTGCTCATTGGAGCATTTCAGATTTCAGATGTTCAAGTTGGGAAAGCTCAACCAAAAGTTAAGTATAATACAAATATTCCAAAATCCAAAAACGTCCTAAATCCAAAACACTTCTGGTCCCAAGCATTTTGGATAAAGAATAGTCAACCTACGCTACTACAAATAACAGTAATTATAGTTTTCAGGTTTGTTAGTATTAACTGATACTTCCTAAGAGCTCACTGTGTGACACTCTGGCCCCGGGCTCTGCGTCTTCTCACTTAATCCTCAGGACAGCCCTCTGAGGTAGACATTGTGACTGTTCTTATTTTACACATGAGAACACTGAGCCTGGGTGATGTTGAGAGACTTGAATCTCACAGTTCCAGGAGAAGCTGGATTTCAAACCCAGAGCCCATGCTGAACAGAAAGAATGTTAGAGAAACAAGAACTCAACCTCCAATTCACAGATGGGGACACGAGCCCAGAGAGGGTGAGGGGCTTCTCCCAAGCTGCACATTTTTGGCAAGGCTGAGACTGAAATCCAGAGCAAGTGACGCCAGCCTGGATCTGTGCACTGTCCCACTATCCTCTTTTCTGACCTGATGCTGACTTACCTGGTGAAGGACTGACATAGGAGGAAATCTGGTGGCACTATGAGCTGATGGGCAGGACAGGAACAGAGGATAGTTCAGTGAAGGGGAAGCCCCTGATGAAACAAATGAGTTGTCAAACAGGAAACCTGCATGAGTCCTTGTCCTTCCGAGCCTCAGTTTCTTCATCCTCAAAATGGGGATAATGATATCTTCCAGTAATATTGTTATGAGCTTCAAAAGAGATGCCCCTATAAGGTCAGCTCCTTTATCCTTCCCCAGTCCCCAGGCTCTGGGAAATAGCAGAAAGACCTGGACTCCTGGTTCCCAGGGCCTCACTGCGCCATGAGACCTATAGGAGTTTCCTGTTTCTGCTGTAACAAATTACCACAAACTAGATGGCTTCAAACAACAGAAATTTATTCTCTCATAGTCTGGAGACAATATGCCCCAAACCAAGGTGTTAGTAGGGCTGCACTCCCCACAGAGGCTCTGGGGTAGGGTCCGTCCCTCACCTCTCACTGGCTGCCAACATTCCAGTCTCCACATCCACGGTCACACCATCTTCCCCTCTATGTGTTGGCATAATCTTACCCCTTTCTTACAGGGCACTTGTGTTGGCACTTAGGGCCCACATGGCAAATTCAGGGTAATCTACTCATCTCAGAATCCTTAATTCAATTACATCTACAGGGACCATTTTAACGAAACATTCCCAAGGCCCAGGGATTAGTACATATCTTTTTTAGGGGGAGGATACCATTTATCCCACTATTGTACTCAAGGGTTAGGGCCTCTGGCTTACCAGTTCTTTCTGTTCCTACCAGGAGGCAAACTGCAAAAACCACAGAGTGAATCGGGTGGTGTTCCTGGGGAACATGAAGCGGCTCCTCACAACAGGGGTCTCCAGGTGGAACACAAGACAGATTGCACTCTGGGACCAGGTCAGCCACAGGGAGCCCAGGCAGTGAGCAGGAGGGAGCAGGCAGCCTAGACCTGGGGTCTCTGCTTCCAGGATAGGGCAGGAGTGGAGTGAGGCTTGCAGCCTGGTGTCCCTAGGGTCCCTGATCAAGGTAGCATGGTGTGTTAGGGAAGGGAAGGATAGAATGAGGCTCACAGGACACTGTGGGAAGGAGCCTCAGAAGGGCCTCAGCCCAGCCTCATGTAGAGTGGGGAAGGCAGGGCCATCTTGGCTGGGGCTTGGATGTGGTCACACACCCGCCTAGACACAGGTGTGCATTTCCCTGTCACAAGCGTGTAATGGGATTCAGTTTTGGAGTGGGATATGGGGTCCACTGGGTCTGGGAGACTGCAAAGCCACTCCTTATCAAGGTCCCCAGTCCCTAGGAAAGCTGAAATTGGCATTTTCACACGGGTGGCTGGTGTAGCCTGGCTTCCAGCTCCAGCACTCTGCCCTCATCACATACACCTGCACCCGCACCCCAGGCAAACTACAGCCTCCATCCAGGCCTGGTGGACTCTTGACTGGATCAATAGAGTCATGAGGACCAGTGTATGGTCTCCCTCAAGTCCCCATCCTTTCCCACCCACTGCCTTGCCCAGAGCAGAGGTACAGGTCAGTGAGAGGGCCCTAGACAGCAGCATCAAGTATGAGAAGAGGGTGCTCAACTCTCTGTGAGCACCAAGGCCTGTCCCCCCATCATTTAAGGTCCATCCCACTGTAGACTCTCTGCTCTTGAAAGAGCTACTGAGGACACAGCAGGAGCGGGGCAGTGGGCAGATCAGAAGGCCAAGGGGCAGCCTGCTTGATTGGGGCCAAAGGAAGCATTCATTGCCTTGGAGGTCACTTCCTCAGAGGGTCATGCCAGCTTCTGACAACATCCCCAAGGGAGAAACCAGCCAGAGCGCATGGAGGGTTTTAAGGAGCAATGCCAGTTACACCTGCAAGATGTTCCCCCTTTTCCCAGAGTTGAGGACTGAGTCTCAGAGAGATCAAGTAGCAAGTAGTGGGCTTGGGGAGGGAACACTGAGAACAAGTCCCCTGCCTCCCACCGCCACCACAATAGGCTGCTTTTCATGATAAGGAAGTCAGTCTTGCCACCACTCAAAGGACAGGCTTTATAACATCTGAGGGAAGTCTTGACCTAAAGGGATCTAACTCTTGGGGGCCCTGTTGGGTTTTGGGGAGGTGGCCTGCCAACCTGCCTGGACATAGGCCGAGACCTGCTCCTCTCCCACAGGAAGACCTGTCCATGCCCCTGATAGAAGAGGAAATCGATGGGCTCTCGGGCCTCCTGTTTCCTTTCTATGATGCTGACACCCACATGCTCTACCTGGCTGGAAAGGTAGTAGGGGGTGGGAGAGGGTCTGGAGCAGCTTGGGGGGCCCTGCCCCACTGTCCCTGTGCCCTGCCCAACCCCCTAAGAAGCACCACCCTAACCTCTCTGGCCTCCGCAACCCAAGCCAAACTCCTGGGCCCCACCCTTTCCATCGGCACCTGCCCTCAAGTCTGACACTCATTCCCACTGAAGTGTCAGTGACCAGGAATCTCTTCAAAGGTTATTTACACTGGAATAAAAATCAGAGCCTGCAGTGTAGACAGTGATGAATGATGGGATTTGAGGCACCTGCCAGGAGATGTTTGTCAGCACAGGCTTCCTTGTGAGAAAGGTTATCTACACAGCGCCCGGCACACCCACGTCCAGCCCCAGCATTTCCCCTGGGGCAGACTCACCTGAGAACTAGAGGCCAGGTCTACCTGGATGTTTGAGCATCTCTGAGGTACAGGAGAGAGTCCTCCTCAGCCTGCTCGGCCTCTCCTGCTCTGCCTCCCTCACCTCCACCTCTCCTGCCCCAGGGGGATGGAAACATCCGCTACTACGAGATCAGCACGGAAAAGCCCTACCTGAGTTACCTCATGGAATTTCGATCTCCAGCCCCACAGAAAGGCCTAGGTAAGGTGCCCGGGGCTGTCATGGCTGGTGTGCTCTAGAACAGGAGGTGGGACATTTGGCTCATGGTCACCCTCCTCCCCCAAATGGAAATCAGACTATGGGCACATCAGAAGGGAATCTATGGGTGCTGCCCCTCATGAGGGTCAGCCAGGCTTTCCTCAGCCAGCTTGGCCCTGCCTGTTCAGCTGGCACTGTCATCCCATCGTCCTGCGTTCCCCCCCACCCCCCGGTCACCTCTGCCTGGCCAGCAGCCTACAGGGGTGTGCTGTGTGTCTCCACTCCCAGTTGCAGATGGGGATCCTGAAGCCCAACGTGGCTGTGGCAGTGGTGGGAGGTGGCTCAGTCACTAACAGTGAGAGCTGAGCCTTCTCCACCCAGGCCCCTTCCCGAGCCTCTAGGGAGCCAGGACTCCCGAGGCCAGCAGCAACTGCGTGTGCCTGATAGTCCAGGACAGAGTTCCAGGTGTGTCCATGACTGCTAAGCCCTGCAGGGTGGAAGGGTTGGGGTGAGTCAGGCAAGATGTTCTTCATAGCTGACACTCTCCCACCACTAAAGTCTCAAAACAAATTTTCATTCCTGTCAACTAACCTGGTGGTGCAGATGATTCACAAGTCCCACTTTTGGGGTCTGAATCATCCACGAAACAAATACCTTAGGGCCTTCCTCCTTGGAGCTCAAACTCAACTGGTTTTCTCTATGGATCTGGTATTCCAGACGGAGCCTGGGGGCCAGCTTCAGGGACATCAAGACTAAAATGGCCCAAGAGTTCACCTCAGTGACTAAAAGCAAACTGGAGGCCCAGAGATGTTTGAGGTCTCGATGAACTTCTTGTCCGCTTATCCCTTTCTGTCATTCGCAACCCTGCCATCCTCTACCTCCCTCACTGACACAAAACAGTATAAACACTGACTGCATCAAATAGTACAAAAATCAGCCTGGGCTTTGGAGATAGACCTGGGTTTGCTTTCTGCCTCAACTGTGTTGTATTCAACCCCTCCAACCCCTCAGTTTGCTCATCTATAAAATGGGGATAATCGAACCTACCTTGTGATGCTATTACAGAGTTTAGAGACTATATGTACAATGTGCCTGGTAGAGCAATTGGCCCCTTCATGCAGTTTTTTAAGAAACACTTTTTGGGCACCAGACCCTAGTCGAGGTCCAGGGATAACGTGGTAAAGAAAATAGAACATAACCATACTTTTGGCTCACATTCTGCCGAGAGGCAGACAGACAATAAACAAATAAGTAAGAAAAACACCAGATGAAGTGAGTTCTAGGCAGAGAAGTAAATGAGGTGAGACAAGAGAATGACTGGGGTCTGCTTGAGACCAGGTAGTCGGGGAAGCCCTCACTATGGAGATGGCATTTTAAACTGAGATCTGAAAGATAGGAAAGGGGAAAAGTAGTCCCAGCAGAGGAAGTAGTTAGTGCAAAGGGCTTGTGGCCAGAATGAGCCTGGCATGTTCTAGGGACAGAAGGGAGGTCAGCGTGTCTGAGCAGAGTATGGATTCTACGACGTAGCAGGAGAGGGAGGAGGTGAGAGGACAGAGTCGGAGATGTGGACAGAGATCCATGGGATGCATTAGCCAGGAAGAGGAGTTTGGATTTGATTGGGAAGTCAAAGAGGGTTATCTTTTTCTTAGGTGGAGGGGTAGGAGATGAAATGTCAGTTTAATGTTGGTTTCTGAAGAGAGAATGGAATTGGAAGGGGCAGGGTGAGGCAGGGAGAACAGTTAGGAGGTGATTGTGGACTTTGGGGCAGGAGAGGATGACAACCAGGTGGACAGCATGAAGATGGGGGAAAGAGGTTGAATCCAGGAGATGTTTGGAGAGTAGGGTCAGCAGGACTTGCTGTGGTGTTAGATATGGACTGGGGAGGATAGCAGAGGAAGGGAACCAGGGAGCACTCACCTGGTCTTCAATCCTCCTCACCTGTGGCCACTAGTGAGCATTTGCCATGACCCAGGCGCTTTTTGCAGTTTCAGAAAAGGTAAAGAACTTACCTCCAGCAGGTCACATAGCTGCTAAGTGACAAAGATAGAATTCAACCCCATTCGCTCCAGATCTCACTCAGGTAACTGTTGCCAGCTTCCCTCCAGACCCTGCAATTCCTTTTGGAAGAGCAGCCTTCCATTCCAGCAGAGGAGGGATGGAGCCTTAACTCACATTCATGTTATAGGGAAAGAGCCAAGGGTTACCCGTGCTCAGCAGTGAACAAGTATCTTCACACTTACTCCCCAGCTGTCTGGTAGGGCCACTGCTGTCCTCTAACCAGCTAAGGAACCAGAAGTTGGAGAGTTAGTGACTTGCCCACAGCTTCCCAGCTGGAAAGGGGCAAGGGCAGGATTCCATCCCAGGTTTGTCCACCCCAGAGCTGTGTTCCTAGCACCAGGCTGCCCCTCCTTCCCATGGTAGGTGCTCAGCAGAGGTGGCTATTGGGGACCTTGTGGCTATAGAACACATGCAGACAGCACCTACACACACTCCAGGTTCTGAAGGACAGCAGCAGGGACAGCAATCTTAAGGCTGCATCCAGGTCAAAGGCATGTAGGGGATGACTTCTCCCCCATTCTTTCTCTCTGAGAACTGGAGAAAGGGCCAGTTTCTGAAGACTGTTTACTTCAGAAGATGGTGTGTTTCATGGCCCTGCTCCTGCCGTGCTCTGTGACCTTGGACGACTCCTTGTCCTCTGACCCTTAGGAGCCTTATCTATAAAAGGAGTGGGCTGGATTCAGATATTTCTGCAATTCTTTCCAGTTCTAAAAGGTTCTAATTCTAAAGTGTGCACTGTGGTAAGGCAGGTCTGGCCTAGTGGACTTATTTGAGAAGCGACCACTCAGAGATAGAACTTGATTTGGGGATCCCCAGCCTGCCCTCTGCATGGGCCATTGACGCCAGACATAAATGCCTACCACCTCAGCCTCCTGCAGGCTGAGGATATCAGAAGAGAGGGGCCCTGAGGGAGCATCCCTGGGATTCCCTAGAGCCGTGTGTGCTTGTCCACAGGAGTCATGCCCAAGCACGGGCTGGACGTGTCGGCCTGTGAAGTGTTCCGCTTCTACAAGCTGGTCACTCTCAAGGGCCTGATTGAGCCTATCTCCATGATCGTACCCCGCAGGGTGAGTGGGGCAGGCTGGGCTCCACAGGGCCAGTGCCTTGAACCTGGCCTACTCATCTCTGACCATGAGCCTGGCAGAGCCCAGAGGAGGGAGGTGCTGTGCACAGGGGTCTTCAGACCTGATGTAGGTTGGGGGTGGGGCGATCCTGTTCAGGGTGGTGCAGTTTGGCTTGTTCATAAATGCAGTAGGCGGGGAAGGTCCAGGTGGGAGACTGTGTGTGCCAAGGCTTGGAGGTAGGAAAGCAGGTCTCAAGGGGGTCAGACTAGAGAGCAGGAGGCCTTCCCAGCATCCCCTCTTTCCCCCATCTGTTCCCCCATTGCAGTCGGATTCATACCAGGAAGACATTTACCCCATGACGCCAGGCACGGAGCCAGCCCTGACCCCGGATGAATGGCTGGGAGGCATCAACCGAGGTACCACAGGGGATGGACTCATGGAGGAGGCCGAGAGGCTATGGCTGTGGCCATCAGCCTATCCAGCCTCAGTCCACTCACATGCTATTGCTTGAACTTCCCCTCACACCTAGCCAGCCATGAAGCAGGATGCCGGCAAAATGCACTATCACTTAACAGGCCGTGCACTCAACAGTGAGAACATTGCCCTTGCTTTTCTTAGATCCTGTGCTGATGTCTTTGAAAGAAGGCTATAAGAAGTCCTCGAAAATGGTATTTAAGGCTCCCATCAAAGAAAAGAAGAGTGTTGTGGTCAACGGCATAGATTTATTAGAAAACGTCCCACCCAGGACAGAGAACGAGGTAAGGAATATAAGTTATTACCTCCACGGCCCCTGGAAGAGTAAGACCTTTACATTTCAATTACGGGCTTCAGGCCAGCTCCATTCTGAGGCATTTTTCTTTTGGTGACAAATACCACAAGCAGCCTTCTATTGGCCACCTTTGCCTCTGACCCTGATAAATAGAGACTGGGATGCTGTGGAGACATTGGCCCCCACCCCCGTCCCCAAGCCTCAAATTCAACAACCACCAGAGCTGTGTGTCTCCTCGTGAATCCCAGAATGTGGCTGTCTTTTGTTGTTAAGGGGGTCGTACATTCCTGACCAACAGGGGAAGCCTGGCCTCCCACATCACAGTCCTGCCTTCCTCCTAGCATTGAGGCAATGATAGGGCCTGACCCTCCTGTCTTTGGGGAAGAAGCTGGGTGTCTATGAAAGTGCTCTTTGTACCGTCTTGAATAGGAGCAAGCCCTTTCAGGGCCTTGTCTGCACCCCCCGAGGGCATCTCCTTCCAGCATACACCTCCAGTCCCTGGTGCCAACATAGTTCAGCCTGGCTAGGACTCACAGGTGTCTGCCATGTGTGAGGCAAAAGGCCTGAAGCAGCTAAAACAGAGATGGCTGCCTGGTTCCCCACCCTGCACTTGAATTCCAGCTCTGCCATTTCCTAGCTATGACAGAGCAAGTTTCCTGACCTCTCTAAGTCCAATTTTTTAGGCAAAATGGAGATATGAAGTGCTATGAACATTAAGAGAGAATCCATAAGTGTCTAGCACCCTTCCTGACTAATATTGAGTGCTTAAAGAAAGAAACCAATTTATTAGCTATCTGCTACTGTGTAATAAATTGCCCCAGAACTTAATGACTGAAACCCATAAACAGTTATTATTTCACAAGTTTTTTGGGGGGTGCCTGTGGCTCAAGGTCTGACACGAAGGTAGTTATACTGTCCACTGGGGCTGCAGTCACATCTGAAAGCTCAATTAAAGAAGGATCTGCTTCCAAGTTCACCCATGTGGGTGCTGACAAGAATCATGTCCTCAAAGCCTGCTGTATTGAAGGCCTCAGTTCCTCAAGAACTGTTGTTGGCCAGAAGGTTCCTTCAGGACCCTGCCATATGGACTTCTCCACAGAGTGACCACTGGTTTCCCTCAGAGTGCTAAGCTTGAGTGCAAGAGAGGGTATCCAAGATGGAATCCACAGTCTTGTAATCTAATCTTAGAAATGACGTCCCACCACTTCTGCCATATTTTATAAGTTTGAAGCAAGCTAATAGAGACTATGACAGGGGGATTATCTGAGATGCAGCCTGTCCCACCAACTTACGTTATCACTTTTATAATAAAAATAAGACCCTTTTTGACTTCCGGGAACTTGCCATCTTAAAGAGGCGATGGACAGATAACCCGATGATTGCTATTTGAAATGATGTGATAAATGGGATTCAAAATAGTCCCTGAGGTGGGTGGTGTAGGAGAAGTGATAGGAATAGAGATGAAGCAAGAATGGCCACATAGTATTAGTTGAAGCAGGTGATGGGTACTTAGGGGTTCATAGTGCTGTGCTTTCTCTCTCTATATATATATGTGTGTGTTTTACATAATTTGTCTGTTTTTGAAAAAGCATTCTTTCTCAAAGGTGGAGATAATGTAGGTTGCTGATAGCCCCAATGAGCAGTAATAAGGACCTGAACCTGAGTAACAAGGTTCTGGCACAGGGTATGAGAAAGGCAGCGTTGATACTAGTCACGTCAAGTAACATTTAGCTAGAGCCTTGCCTGTATGAATCAAAACTAAGAACTCTAAGGAAAGTCATAAAGCAGACAAAACAGATGCCACAGTCTCTCTACACTAACGCTGTACATTGTCCTCATGGGGAAGAGGCTTCCTCAGAGCCTGCTGGCTCTGGCTTTGCATGTAGTTTTGATTATCACAGCAGACTGGAAGCAGCCTATTAGGAAGCAGGGCTATAGAAGGTAGACAAATTGATCTAAGTGTGAGTTGACAGCTGATGGCTTGATGCAGGTGAAGAGACTTATGGTTGTACAACTCACTAACTTTACTAAAGATCACTGAATGCTACACTTAGAATGAGCAAATTTTATGGTATGTGAATTACACTTCATTAAAACTGGTTTTTTTTTTACCAAAGTGGACCAAAAACTATGCAAAACTATTTTGAGAACTTGGAAGACACAAAGGTATGTGGAATCATTTAGTCTAAGGGCAAATAATCTATTATCCCTCCGAACAGACATAACCAGGACTGGTGGTTTGTTGGTTAGCAAAACTTTATTTTAAAGTCTGATGATGGAGGGAATCATAAAAATGATACATACATTCTTTAAACCACTTATTTTCACTTAAAACATAAAACATAGGCCAGGCACAGCAGCTCATGCCTGTAATCCTAGCATTCTGGGAGGCCAAGATTGGTGGATCACCTGAGTTCCAGACCAGCCTAAGCAAGAGTGAGAGTCAGTCTCTACTAAAAATAGAAAAACTAGCCTGGTGTTGTGGCAGGTGCCTATAGTCCCAGCTACTTGGGAGGATCACTTGACTCTAGGAGTTTGAGGTTGCTGTGAACTATGACGCTACAGCAGTCTATGGGTAGATGGGCTACAGAGTGGGACTCTGACTCCAAAAAACCCCCAAACAAACATAAAACATATACATGTGGGACTCTGTCTCCAAAAAAACAAACAAACAAACAAACATAAAGCATATACATTCATTCAGCATATTTTGATTCAAGGATTAAGACTTTTTCTTTGGGGAGGCTTCCCCCAGTTGGAATCTGCCACGTCTTTCTCATAGAAATTGTGCCTTAACACCAATGTCCAGATTCAGTTTCTTTTAGGCGGAGCAAGAACTTCAAGTCAACCTGTAAGCAAAACCCTGGTTTCACGATGTTTTCTCTAATCTTTTTTTGAGACAAGTTAATTGAGGTAAATTTATCTAGGTAAAGTTTATCCCTTGTGGTGTATAGTTCTAAGTTTTGCAAAGACAGAGTTATGCAATCACTATCACACAATCAAGATACGGAATATTCCCCAGTCATTTATGCTATATCATCCATTCAGGCACAATTTTTTTAGCATAACCTTTATCAAGATTTCCTAAAGCATTTAACTAAGTTTTTATGGAAACAGTAACTCTCTTTTTGCGCTCACCTTATCAGTTTATATCATATTTAATTAAATTATGCAATCACAATAACAAATGTAAGTCTCCCCAGAAAGTTTGAGAGCAAATACAACTAATTGTGGGTAACATACAACTCAAGTCTGCAGGGTCCTTGGATTGAGCCCGGATGGGGACGGCACAGGGCAGGGTGTCTGGAGGCTCACTCAGGAGATCCCCTTCTCACCAGCTCTCTCCCTGGCCCACCGTGGCCCCCTTTCTCCTCCACCCCAGCTCCTACGAATGTTCTTCCGGCAGCAGGATGAGATCCGAAGGTTGAAGGAGGAGTTGGCCCAGAAGGACATCCGCATTCGGCAGCTCCAGCTGGAACTGAAAAACTTGCGCAACAGCCCCAAGAACTGTTAGTTCCCCACTTGGGCTGTTTTCGAAGCCGATCTCTCCGTTGTTTCTACTCATCCCTTAACTTCTCCTTATCCAGTGACCCCAGAGACAGAGCCAGGACTGGAGCTGGGGAGGCCAGCCTGAGGACCCCACCTACCACCTCAAGAACTGGAAGCCAACCTTTGACCTCCTGACCTCATGCTAATAAAAGTCCCCAGCCCCTCCTGGAGACCCCCTGCTGGGTGGTCTTCCTTTTCCGCACCCCCACCCACCCACCCCTGCCACCCCAGGAGCCAGTCTTCTCCTCAGCTGGGTGAAGACCACAGACTCTCTGAGGAGGTGCCCTTAATGGACCAGGGAGCAGGGAGGGAAGTGGGATCCCAGTTAAACTTGGAACTTGAACTTTTCCCCTAAGCAGGGGACTAGGAGGATGGGGACAGCTCATCACTCTCTACTGGAGCTCTCAGCATCCTTGATGGAATCACAGAGTAGGGCCGGGTCACAGGCTCAAGTGCTCCCTCCCTGCCTCCCACCTGGCCCACCTGACAAAGGCAGCCAGTAGCCTAATCCCGTCTGTCTCCTCTCCTCCCTACCTTGTCTTCAGGGAATTAATAGGATTGCTCTCCAAGGCCATACTGACCCCTTTGCCTTCCCCAAGACTGTCTTCAAAGCTCTTGCATACCCTTTTCCCATTTAATTTATGAGCCAAGCAGGGTTGGGATTAGTGTCCCCATTTGACAAATGACAGAACTAAGGGTTGCAATGGGGAAGCAATTTACTAAGTCACCTAGCAGGTCAATGGTGGACCCAGTGCTAGGACCCTGGGTATCCAGACCCCAAGGCCAAGGCCTTTCCCATTGCATCAAGATGCCAATCCCATTGTGGGCTTCACCAGTGCTCAAGTCTCTGTGGAGAATGAGAACTGGAAGCCAATCCCCCCTGTCTGCCCAGCACCAGTAGTGCCCATGTGCCACACTGCCCAGCCAAGGCCCCTCTGCTCAGTACCCCTAGGTCCTCCTGGCCCTGAACCCTGAGCTCTCAACTCCCCCATCTTCCCCGGGGACTCCATCTGAAATGAGGCCTCTTTCTCCTGGAGACTGAGGCCGAAGGGGGTGGAGATTGGACCCAGGGAGGCAGAGCAGGGTCTGAAGGCACCTAGGAGTGCTCTGCCGCTAGCTCAGCTACTTTCAGCCTTATGCACGTAGAATGACCGCAGCCACTGGCATCAGCATAGCACTTTAAGGTTTACACAGTTCTTTGACACAAAGGACCTCATTGAGCCTCACATCCACCCCATTTTGCAGATGAAGAAACAGAGAGAAGTGGCCCAAGGTCACAACTCTGAGATGCCACATTTCATTTGGTCTTCTATACATTTCCTTTTGTTCCTCCTTCTCTTCTTTCATTTCCCACTCCCCACACAGAGTTGATATACACTGTTCTCAGAAGAGCTACTGTCTGGGGGTGAGATCTGAGGATCAAGAAATGGGTGTCCACTCTTCCCTCTCATTAGTTAGGATCTACTAGGTGCATTACACTCCACTCTTGCTCTTCCCATGGCCACCCTACAGAATATTCCATCCATTAAGGCCAGGGCTACTCAAGGCCCTCTAGGTGAGCTGGGCTGGGGGGAACCTGGCCCTTGGATCTTTGCGGTAAGAACCTTCCATCCTCTCAGCCAGCTAAAGCAGGGCCACCTCCTCCCACCCCTGCAGCTAGACAGTGTCAGCTCTCATCTCCTCCCCACATTTCCGAAGCTTTTTTTTTCTTCCTCATTGACATTTATGGTCTTCTGTGATTATTTATGCTGCCTCCTGAGGATAGAATTGAAATAAAATGTTTTCAACTTGTCTAACCTGGACATAGCCATCTCATTTAACCTGAAGATGTCCCTTCTTCTGGTCACCATGGCATCTTGGTGGTCAACTCCCCATGCACAGCACCCTTGCCGTTCTGGAGTGACAATAGAATAGAGTAACTTCACACTGTCATTCATCTCAGCACAACTGACATTTTGAGCCAGATCATTCTTTGCTGTGGGGGCTGTTCTATACATTGCAACATGTTTAACTACATTCCTGGCCACCATCAATCAGACGTCTTAGCACCCCCCAGCCAGATGTGATAACCAAAAATCTTCCCAGATATTGGCCAATGTTCCCAGGGTGTCAGAATTATCCCCCAATTGAGAACCACTGTTCTATAGTTATTCAGTAGATGCCTGCTCTGTGTCTAGCCCTGTGTTGGGATCTAGGGAAACCAATGTTCTACATTGGAAAGGTAGTTTACAAAGTTCGATTCCATGTGCTCAACTTTTTTGATCTTCAGAGCAGCTGTAATTGTTAGATCCTGCTATTATTCCCTTTTTAAGAAGAGCATTCAGGCCCAGAATGGTGACATGCTGAAAGTCACTGAGCCAGTTAGTGGGGGAGACACACACACACACACACGTGGGTCTTCTGAGCCCATAGCCAGGAGAGATTTGTGCTACCAGCCATGCTCCCAATCCCCAGCCAGGTTCAGGGCTGGTGGAGCCCATTTTGGGAGAGACAGTGGGGACCTGTCATGAGACCAGGGGTGTTGGGACACCCTCACCCCCTCATCAATCCAGGGTTGTCTTGGAGAAGAGGTACACAGTAGTGTGGTCACCACAGAAAACTCAGAAGAGCCTGAGGAAAACAGTGTAGGTACAGGGTGCTGAGGAAGAACGGACAAAGCGCTGAAGAGAAACAGTGGTCAGGGCAGGGGCAGGGATGGCCCAGACTCAGATCTGTCTGTCCCTGATTCCCTGTTTCTAGTACAAGTGGCACAAACAAGAATTTTATTAGGGCTTGAAACTTTTGCTGAACCTGAATTTATGAAAGATGCTCCTGGAGTTTCTGCTCTAGATCAACTCACAAAGCCTGGGTTTAAATGAAATTCTAATTTTGCTGAAGTCTGGCCTCCCTCAGCTTCCTCTCCTAGGATGCTGGGGAAGAGGGAGCTGGTTGCTTGACTAAGGCTTCCCATGCCTGGGCCCTGGACAATAGGTGATCTGTCTCATCTGTGCCTCTGTCCCACCTAACCCCCGATTCTGAGCTTGACTGGGCAGCTTTTTAACCATTACTTATTATGGGAAATGGACTAAGGTTAAGTTAAGATTGAACTTGATCCGTCCTCCTCCACTAGCCCATTTTCCCAACTGCATTTGTTGAATAAACCTGTCAATTCCACAATGGTTGTCTGTGCATTCTTCCTAGCCTAGGATAAATTCCATACCTACCCCTTTGCCAGTTACAACCTAGCCCAACACTTAATGATGTAGGAAAGTGAGCCCCTCATGGCTCTTTGAACTTGTCCCCACTGCCATACTCCCTACCAGGTGTCTGTTCCCTTCTTTTCTCCAGGGAAGGATACCTTAGGCAACTCCAGACTCTTTACTATGGAGAGAGCCCTAAAGCCCCTGCCATAAGCAAGGGCTTCCTCCTGGCCATGACTAGGACTCCTTTTCCCACCTCTGACACCTAATTGGATTTTCAATTCAGTTTAACACACACCAAATAGCTGGACCTTTTTAGTACTAGGTGCTTGGAACCAAGAGAGAGAAAGAGCAAGGCCTGCCCTTCAGGGGCCCCAGCCCCTGGTCCATCTCAGGGCATCATAACACACAGCAGGATATGGGGCTCTGGGAAGCTAGAATGAGCTTCATCCTGGGTTGATTTCAACATGGAGTGGGCAGTTGTTTGGAGATTGGCTAACTCCTGGGTTGTCTTCCAGGCAGCCTCCTGAGATCCTAAGATGGGCTTGGGCATTTTTAGACTCTCTCCTGGTGCTGGGCAAACATCCCAGACTGCCAGTGGACCGTGCAGAACGTGGCTGCTGCTTCAGTGTGGGAAATGACTTCATACTGAAAACACACCCACAACAAGGCCCCCACCTCCCAGCCTTCCTGCCTGAAAGGGCTGCAGTGACAGAGGGCTATGCCTAGGGCAGAGGCAGACATTTACCTTGGCCACAGGAAGCATGATCAGACCCCTCTCCTCCCCCAGCCTGAGGACCAAAGGGCTGCGGCACAGGGAGAGGAAGAGGCTCCTGTCTGGGCTGTTGGCAGACGCTCCTCATTCCCCGTGTGTGTGTTTCCTATTTGGGAACAACCTGCAGCCTGTCTTTCCTCAGAATTTTAATTCAGTAACATGCACAAATGGGTCAGCCTCAGAGACAGAAAGTGGCATCTACAGGCTTGGGGCTGAGGGGTTCTTGGAAGCTCTTGTCCCATAGCCCCTCCCTGTACCTGGCTTGTCACACTACCTGGAATCCCACCCCCACCCACCTTAGCATGCCTCAGGTTAAAGCATTGCTCTTGAAAGAGTTGTCTTCATCCCCCTGGGAGGGGGATGCACATGTGAATCTCAGGTTAACAGATTGAGCAAGGGAACATGGGAACAATGAAAGATGGTGGGCCTCCAGTGGGAGGAGGAGGTGGGGACACTGAGCAAAGAGATCTTGGATTTCAAGGTCACAATGATTACAACCAGATTCAAAGACCAGGAAGAGTTTGCTAGAAACTTGAATCCAGCCAGCAGGTGGAAGATTATGGCCTTCCTATCAAGCCCATTTTTTTTTCTGAGCTAAGTCCCTTCTGCCACCTTCTATCCCACCCTAAAATTAATGACACAACCTTAGGCACCAGGGCCTCAAGGCAGAGCAGGCACCTCACAGAATAGCCAGTATCTGAATATCTCAAGTCTAGGAAAAGGGAAACTCCAGAGGGAGCAGCCATGTCTTCTCACTGCCCTGGAGGCCAGCTGTCTCCAAGAAGTGGCCAGAAGGCACACACCTCACCTGCCTCCCTTTAAGACTACAGACACTGTACTGAAGAACTAGAAAGAGGCTTGGTCTGG
The DNA here is from genome assembly GCA_963573935.1 of Arctocebus calabarensis. Taxonomy (NCBI): domain Eukaryota; kingdom Metazoa; phylum Chordata; class Mammalia; order Primates; family Lorisidae; genus Arctocebus; species Arctocebus calabarensis. The sequence goes on along the minus strand of CAUYON010077611.1, from coordinate 1,745 downwards.
GCATTCCTGTCACAGCCTGTGACCTTGAACAGTTTCCCCATGGGGATAGTGATAGGGAAGGGCCCTTTCTACCTAGAAAGTCAGCGATTTGATGAGGCTTGGGCATGAGAAGGTGGCAGAAGAGCCAGAAAGTAAGAGGCAGGCAGAAAAGGAGGGGTGGAAGAGAGGGGTCCCAGTCAGACTCCTGCAGCCTGGAGCGGCACAACCTAGTCCAGACCTGGAGGTTTCCAGAAGGTACTGATGGCAGAAAAGGACTGTCACCAGTAATCTCTACTTCCCAGTCATGGTACAGCCCAGGGCACAGAGGAAGAGATTGGGGCTCAACCAAGGAAGCCCTGAATCCTTGCCCTGAGATGCTAGACTCCACCCCAGGCAACAAGAAGCTACAGAAGAGCTTGGAGCAGGAATGGACACCTCCCTTTGGCTGCTTGGCTGGAAGGGATTAGAGGGCAACATTCAAGTAGGAACATGAGAATGGGGCTGATGGGCTAGTGGTCAGTGTGGGGCATGGGGGGTGGCCCAGACTTGGGTAGTGATCTCAGCAGACTTAGGGGATGGTAGGGGGATATATTATGAGAATCCTCAGAAATGGAACCAGAGCCAGAATGAGAGATGACCCACCTCCTACTACCACATGGGCACTCTACAAAGACAAAGGCAGCTTTTACACTTCCTTTGTGAACCTTCAACGACAGGGGCCTAGAACAGTGCTGGCTGCCTGTGCCTAGCTGAGGTCCTTTTGGCTGCCTGAAACACAAAGGGCTGTCTTAGAAACCTTGTTGGACTAGTTTATCACTGAAAGACCTGGCTGACCCTCAGGGCTTCTTAGCAGAGTGATTTGAAAGTCCCCAGCCCCCAGGGGTGTCCCACTCTACCTTATCCCCACCCCTCCACCAGCATCTCAGGATGCCTGAAATTCACAGTCGTCCAAAAGTTATTTGTAACAATAAAGAAAATAGGTCCTTTTTCTATGCCTACTAGAACTTTGAGACAGTTTTAATTCAAAAATTATTTTATCAGCATGGCATTCTTCCTTTCTTTCTTTGGGATGCCATGCCATTCTCTGCACCTATTCTCCCACCCCTATTTTCCATCTTCCCCTCTCTCACTTCCTGCTCTCTGCTCTCCTCTCCTCCCATCTTTTCCTCTCACTCTCTTCCCTTTCTCTAATATAAAATAAACTTATACTTTTATATTCTAATCTTGGTCTAGAGAAATTCTTTTCTCATTCCATTTAAAAAAAAAAGTAAAATTATTTTACCAAATATCTTTTCTGCATCCGGTCTTGTTTCAGGCATTGGAACTAGAAAAAATGAGTAAGACTTGGTTCTTGGTCTCAGAAAGGTTCCAGTCTCATTTGTAATTAACACCTTTCTGCAATGCTGGAAGGACTCAGATGATTAGCAGTGATTACCTCAGAGTAAAAGGATAAGAGAGAAAGGTGTTTTTGTTGTTGTTGTTGTTGTTTTTTATTGTTGGGGATTCATTGAGGGTACAAGAAACCATGTTACACTGGTTGCATTTGTTGGGTAAAGTCGCTCTTACAATCGTGTTTTGCCCCCAAAAGGTGTGGCACACACCAAGACCCCACGACCCCACCCCTCTCCTTCCCTCTCTCTGCTCTTCCTTTCCCCACCCCTCCCTCATTCTTTCTCTCTCTGCTCTCCCCTTCCCTCACCCCCACCATGTCAATAATTGTCATTAATTGTCCTCATATCAAACTTGAGTACATGGGATTCATGCTT